>MUAA02000087.1:57500-62500 GCA_014180765.2 Marchantia paleacea | reverse complement strand
TGCTAACTGCCTCACTAACCCCTCATGCCAACTGACCTTGTTGCCAGCTTGCCGACCCGCTTGTTTATTCTAGGCGCTAACTAGCGCAACGTCGGTCAGCCACCAGCGCTAACTTAGGATTCGAACCCCTCAGACCCTAACCGAACTACCAGCCCACCTAGTGACCCACCTGACTCACCTTTTGACTTAGCGCTTTGCTAGAACTCCACAACATCCGCTAACTGGGACGAGTCACAACCAGTTTGGCGGAATTTTTAGCTACAGCTAACTTTGACCGTGAAAATTCTAGGAACTCCGAACCACCCACCAGGGGGGGCCTCCTCCTCCACCTTCCTACTGCTGCCTTTCTCTTCACATACACCTGAAACTCCTACCTTGACGTGATGCGGTCATACCAGGGCTACTACACCAGATCCCATCAGAACTCTGCAGTTAAGCGCCCTTGGGCCGGAATAGTACTGGGATGGGTGACCTCCCGGGAAGTCCCGGTGCTGCATCCAACTTTTTCGAAAAATTCCCAACCTTCTCGACTTTCTACCCGATTTTTTGTACCCGATTTTTTTTTTTTTTTTTTTTTCTTGACGTTCAAATAAAATTAACACAAATTCTGGAATATTTTTGTTCTTATTATTATACTCTGAAGCTGGTTTATTTTAATTATTTTTTTCAAACGAAATTAACCTTTTTTTCTTCTTCTCCTTTCACATGTTATTATTGTTACTATCCCAAATTTACCAACCAAAAAAAATTTTAAAATTTTAAAAAAAATAAACAAAATCAAAAATTTCCCACATGGAGATTTTTATTCTTATTTTCAACTCCCTCCAAATTACTACACTACATCACTCACAATCCATTTCTTTTATCCAATAATTAGGGACCCTAAATTCCGGAAAATGGATCATTCCCCAATCCTTGGAACAATAAATTGTTCTCTTGTTCTACATGTGCTTCTCAATAGCTTTAAACTCATTATTTGGTCTTAATTCTACTTTTTCACTGTAAAATCTTCCAATCCATGGCTAAGTACTCAATTCCAAGACAAGTAAATTGCTGTCAATGATAAAACTTATTCCCTCATCCCATCCATCATTTTGCACATTTCGCAGCACTCCAAAGATCAAAAAAAAGGTTCCAACACTCAAAAATACATCTCCTCAAATCACCTTACCTCATAGAAATAAAACCAACCGTCGGATCATCCTCAAAATTATTTCCAGTGTTCAGTATTATATTTTAGGATAATTCAACGGTTCGGATCTTTGCTTCCGTCAATAGAGCATTTTTAATTAATCACACGAAATTACAGCCGCCTTTTATGTTTTGGGCAGTTCCACTGAACCTAATTCGGATTTCAAGCTCCACAATTATTTCAATATGGATATAATGTTGAACCAAATACTAAAATTCATTTTTGGCATCCTTCATATATACGATTTACCTCTATAAGTACACAATAGATTCTGATGATTAAAAATAGCTCTTTCTATACCAAACTTTATCAGTTATAAATTTATTTGACCTTTTCACATTCTAAATGAATTTACCAAATGGTCAAGTGATGAAGCCTTCACTTTTTTTTATTTTTCCTTAAAAAAACGCATTATTCGCTTTTAAATACAAATTATATGCTTTGAGGTTTCAGATCCAATCACAAATTTTTTGAATGCTTTCTCCCTTTGTATTGAGCCTGCAAAATATTCCAGAATTATTTTTATATTCTCTAGACAACACATTCTGATTTTTATACACAAAAAAAAAATTTTCTGATTTTTATCTTTCAAATTAGGTATCAAAATCTTGCCATTTTCAGCCTCATATATTCCTCATATAAACTTGTATATTTTGGATAGAAAAAAAATTATAATTTTTTTGTTATTCAGTCTAGATACAATATATGACCTAAAAAAATATAAAAAAAATCCAAAAAATATGCCTAAAAAATCTTAAATATGAATTCGATGTGACAAATGTTTTCAGATGTGTTTAATTACATAGAAAATAATAAAATTATGATTTAAACTGGTTTATAGTGAAATTGTTCTTCTTTCATACGTTTCTCCACATTAGCTAGTTAACGTCTATGGACATTCTTCTAGTCTTTCTCTCTTTCTTACTTCATCGTTTTGAAAAATCAAATCGGACCGTTAGATCCTCTCCAAATTTTTTTTACATGTTGGGAACGAATTAAGATACAACTTCAACGGATCAGATCTTCATTTTCTACAATACCTGGATTTTCAGGAATTTTCTCATCCTGCAGCCGCCTTTAATTTAATGATTATCTTTAACAATGACATAATAGGATCAGAGCTCTCAGAAAAGTTCAACTCATGTTATTTGAGTTACTGGAAAGTTTTTGGGATTTTGAACTCCACTTGTTGCCAAAAAAAAATTCTGAAACTGTATGCAGACTCTGTGATTTTTCCGAAGCTCCAATTTCCACGAAACTTGACTGAAATATTTCTAGAGTATTTTTCGAATTTATCCATATCTGACTTTGGGTTTTGAAACCTTTCATATATTTTAAAGATATTTTTAACCTTTTCCGGATGTTAATTGACGAATTAAATACTTTTCAGAATCATGATGACTCCATATTTTTCCAATAAATAATTTTTATTATAAAATATTTTATAAAAATACTAAACTACTTTTTTTAATATCCGTCCGTAATTTCCACTGATTTTTTTTCATATTTAAAGGCTTATTGATTTTCCCCTCTCCACACGGGTTATATTTTTCAGTGAGAGTACATCCTTTATTCATAACTTTATTTTTTTCAATTTCCGATGCATTCATATTGTCACCTTCAAACACTTTGTGCAAAACTCCTCAAATGACACAAGTAATCACGAAGGAGACATACATCCAACGCGAGTACTATGGGTCAGCAACTCTCCTCCTCAGATTTATTTCAAAATCGCCAGTCAGCACTCAGAATTTTTTATGGATTCAATAAATTGAAATGAGACGGTTCGGTAAAGCCACATGAGGGATATGAACTTAAGATTCTACTCTCTTTGCACCATTATGTACCAGGATCACTGTTGTCTGGATATCGTTTCAATGTTATCGAAACGACATAAAAGAAATATAACAACCTCTGGAGCACTTCCTCAGGTTTCTGCTGGTTTTAAATCACACAGTTTGGACCTGAGACGACGAAGTTCTGGGCCTTCAACTGAACTGTCCGTACCAACTCTAGACCAAGGCCCCAGAAGTTATGCACTTGCCCCTCCGACCATGGTGGATTCTTAGGTCCCGGGTTGACTTTGCGCAGAAAAATTTGTCTCACGATGCAGATGCGAATACAAAATACATACGCATGGGTGCCTCGTCGGGATGTAACTTTCGGACGAAAAATCATTCCGTTTGGAATCCGGACTAGGAAGTTATGGCCATCTGAGTGATCTTGCCCGAACTTGGCGCCAACAGACTTGCGAGTCACGAAGGCGCCGGCTGTTCCCCACCCACGAGACAGCGTCCGAACTTTATGTCTCCGATCTTCGCGAAATTTAATACCTGAGGAGGTCCCGGATAAACTAACGTTCGCCACTTGAAATCACTCCATTTTCTGATGTCTTTCAAAAGTTATACTCTTGCCCCCTCCGGCCCGGGTCAAGTCTTAGGTCCAAATAGAGCGCGCCCTGTAACGTTCGGAAATGACTCTCAGAGGCAAAACAAAATACATCCGCATGAGCGCCTCGTCAGAATCTAACGTTAAGAAAAAAAACCAGTCGATTTCCAGCCCGGAGTAGAAAGTTATGGCCTTCTGAGTGATCTGTCCCCATTTGGCGCTAGGAGACATCCGAGTCACCAAGGCGCCCGCTGGTCCCCCACCCAGGAGACAGCGCTCCAACATTTTGACTCCGATCTCCACGAAATTAAATAAGTAGGTAGATCCAGCCGAGACTAACGACACGCACTTGAAATCCCTCCATTTGGACTTGCCATTGAAACGTTATGCTCTTGCCCCCTCCGACCCTGGTCAAGTCTTCGGTCCTGGTATGACCGCGCCTGTAACGTTCGGAAACGACTCTCATAGGGAAAAGAAAATACATATACGTGAGCGCCTTGTCAGGATCTAACGTTGGGAACAAAAACCAGTCGATTTCCAGTCCGGAGTAGAAAGTTATGGGCTTCGGAGTGATCCTCCCACACTGGGCGCTAGGAGACCTCAGAGTCACGAAGGCGCGGCTTGTTCCGTCGTCGGAACGGCGTCTCAGTGTTTCCGGTCCGTAATTCACGATTTTAAATATGTGACGAGACGGTGGCGGAGCAAAGAGACAGAAAAAAAAGAACGAGTCCGTTATCTGCTGCGGTTTGGAAGTTATTTTCATTCTGACTTTGATGTTCGAGACACTCGGACCTATGGCGCCGGATCGTCCGAGGCACGGGAACAGCGCTGGATGGATTTGACTCGGATGTCGACAAAATTAAATATGCAAAGAGGCGGCAAAGTAAATAACATCATGGAACAAGAATGAGAGGATTTCATCCGGCGGTTCGGACGATATGCTCATTCTTATGTCGGTGTCCCAGACACTCGGATCTCTGGCGCCCCGGTTGGCTCACCCACGAGACAGCGTCGGAACATATTCTCTCCGTCTCGAACGAAATTCAATTCATGAGTACGAATGCACGAGTCTGACACTATGCAGTTGTAATGACTGGATTTGCACAGGTAGTCTAAAAGTTATGGTGTTGCCCCCTCGGTCCTAGGTTCAGTCGTGGGTCCGGGGAGGAGTTGGGTCACTGAAGTTTGTTTAGCAGTGAGGACGGCGGAATAAAATATATCCGAGTGTGCACCTCGTTGAGACAGAGCGGCAGAACCAAAAATCAGGACATTTGGTGTCCGGACGAAGAAGTTATGGCCTTGGGAGTGAAGTCCACCACCTTTGCGTCAAAGGGAAAAAAACGGGTTGGGGTATAATTTTCGCAGCCCAAGGAGGAGTGCCGGTCAAGCGAGTTCCAGAAGTATATATAAGGGGTATTTG
>MUAA02000087.1:40000-47500 GCA_014180765.2 Marchantia paleacea | reverse complement strand
CAGCACTCAGTAGTGTCATCCAGCTTACTGCGAGTGGAGACTCGCTTAATTCTCTCTCTCATTTCCGCCCATTGGCCGGCAGGCTGGGCTGGGGTGACCCTTAGCGCCCCTCCTCTTCTTTTTTTTTTTTTTTCTCCTCTGGGGTATCACTCTAGGCGTTTGTGGATTAGGGACCCTTCCTGGTGTACTCTTACCCCGAAAGCTCATGCTACGCTGGGTTGGCGCTATCCCCCTCCTTGAGGACGGTCCCGACTTTTTCCGGATATGTCTTGGCCAGGTACGACTCAGCCTAACTCCATTTGCAGCTAGAGAGGTCTTCCACTGTTTGCGCCAGATTATTACACCCTGAGCGCCTGCTTTGACCCTTAAGGTCTTGATTGTTATGCGCCCCAAGGCAGGGTTTGGGCTCTCGCCGTTTCTCCCCCTAAAAGGTCTTGACTGCAATCAGCTGTCTCGCGGGTTCGAACAGCGTGCCTGGCTGTCTCGCCCTTGGGTTGCGCCGAAAAGGTCTTGACTGGTATCATCTGTCTCGCGTGTTCGACCATTGTTCCTGGCTCACTAGCGCTTGGATTGCGCCAAAATGGTCTTGACTGTAATCGGCTGTCTCGCGGCTTCGAACAGTGTCCCTGGCTGACTTGCCCTTGGATTGCCCCAAAAAGGTCTTGACTGGAATCAGCTGTCTCGCGGGTTCGACCATTGTTCCTGGCTCACTAGCGCTTGGATTGCGCCAAAAAAAGGTCTTGACTGGAATCGGCTGTCTCGCGGGTTCGAACAGTGTTCTCGGCTGACTCGCCCTCGGTTTGCGCCAAAAAGGTCTTGACTGATTTGCGCCCAACTGCAGTTTTCGGCGAAAGTTAGCTTGCGGGTGTGGCGCTAATGGGGTAGGCTGCTTGCTGGCGCTAACTAACTGACCCTCCTACCCCCAAACTGACGTGCTGGTGCTAACTGCCTCACTAACCCCTCATGCCAACTGACCTTGTTGCCAGCTTGCCGACCCGCTTGTTTATTCTAGGCGCTAACTAGCGCAACGTCGGTCAGCCACCAGCGCTAACTTAGGATTCGAACCCTCAGACCCTAACCGAACTACCAGCCCACCTAGTGACCCACCTGACTCACCTTTTGGACTTAGCGCTTTGCTAGAACTCCACAACATCCGCTAACTGGGACGAGTCACAACCAGTTTGGCGGAATTTTTAGCTACAGCTAACTTTGACCGTGAAAATTTAGGAACTCCGAACCACCCACCGGGGGGGGGGCCCCTCCTCCACCTTCCTACTGCTGCCTTTCTCTTCACATACACCTGAAACTCCTACCTTGACGTGATGC
Organism: Marchantia paleacea; assembly: GCA_014180765.2. Lineage (NCBI taxonomy): Eukaryota > Viridiplantae > Streptophyta > Marchantiopsida > Marchantiales > Marchantiaceae > Marchantia > Marchantia paleacea. The sequence goes on along the minus strand of MUAA02000087.1, from coordinate 46,174 downwards.
GGTCATACCAGGGCTACTACACCAGATCCCATCAGAACTCTGCAGTTAAGCGCCCTTGGGCCGGAATAGTACTGGGATGGGTGACCTCCCGGGAAGTCCCGGTGCTGCATCCAACTTTTTCGAAAAAATTCCCAACCTTCTCGACTTTCTACCCGATTTTTTCTTTTTTTTTTTTTTTTTTTATTTTTCCTTTTGACGTTCAAATAAAATTAACACAAATTCTGGAATATTTTTGTTCTTATTATTATACTCTGAAGCTGGTTTATTTTAATTATTTTTTTCAAACGAAATTAACCTTTTTTTTTCTTCTTTCTCCTTTCACATGTTATTATTGTTACTATCCCAAATTTACCAACCAAAAAAAAAATTTAAAATTTTAAAAAAATAAACAAAATCAAAAATTTCCCACATGGAGATTTTTATTCTTATTTTCAACTCCCTCCAAATTACTACACTACATCACTCACAATCCATTTCTTTTATCCAATAATTAGGGACCCTAAATTCCGGAAAATGGATCATTCCTCAATCCTTGAACAATAAATTGTTCTCTTTGTTCTACATGTGCTTCTCAATAGCTTTAAACTCATTATTTGGTCTTAATTCTACTTTTTCACTGTAAAATCTTCCAATCCATGGCTAAGTACTCAATTCCAAGACAAGTAAATTGCTGTCAATGATAAAACTTATTCCCTCATCCCATCCATCATTTTGCACATTTCGCAGCACTCCAAAGATCAAAAAAAAAGGTTCCAACACTCAAAAATACATCTCCTCAAATCACCTTACCTCATAGAAATAAAACCAACCGTCGGATCATCCTCAAAATTATTTCCAGTGTTCAGTATTATATTTTAGGATAATTCAACGGTTCGGATCTTTGCTTCCGTCAATAGAGCATTTTTAATTAATCACACGAAATTACAGCCGCCTTTTATGTTTTGGGCAGTTCCACTGAACCTAATTCGGATTTCAAGCTCCACAATTATTTCAATATGGATATAATGTTGAACCAAATACTAAAATTCATTTTTGGCATCCTTCATATATACGATTTACCTCTATAAGTACACAATAGATTCTGATGATTAAAAATAGCTCTTTCTATACCAAACTTTATCAGTTATAAATTTATTTGACCTTTTCACATTCTAAATGAATTTACCAAATGGTCAAGTGATGAAGCCTTCACTTTTTTTTTTTTTCCTTAAAAAACGCATTATTCGCTTTTAAATACAAATTATATGCTTTGAGGTTTCAGATCCAATCACAAATTTTTTTCAATGCTTTCTCCCTTTGTATTGAGCCTGCAAAATATTCCAGAATTATTTTTATATTCTCTAGACAACACATTCTGATTTTTATACACAAAAGAAAATTTTCTGATTTTTATCTTTCAAATTAGGTATCAAAATCTTGCCATTTTCAGCCTCATATATTCCTCATATAAACTTGTATATTTTGGATAGAAAAAAATTTATAATTTTTTTGTTATTCAGTCTAGATACAATATATGACCTAAAAAAATATAAAAAAAATCCAAAAAATATGCCTAAAAAATCTTAAATATGAATTCGATGTGACAAATGTTTTCAGATGTGTTTTATTACATAGAAAATAATAAAATTATGATTTAAACTGGTTTATAGTGAAATTGTTCTTCTTTCATACGTTTCTCCACATTAGCTAGTTAACGTCTATGGACATTCTTCTAGTATTTCTCTTTTCTTACTTCATCGTTTTGAAAAAATCAAATCGGACCGTTAGATCCTCTCCAAATTTTTTTTTCACATGTTGGGAACGAATTAAGATACAACTTCAACGGATCAGATCTTCATTTTCTACAATACCTGGATTTTCAGGAATTTTCTCATCCTGCAGCCGCCTTTAATTTAATGATTATCTTTAACAATGACATAATAGGATCAGAGCTCTCAGAAAAGTTCAACTCATGTTATTTGAGTTACTGGAAAGTTTTTGGGATTTTGAACTCCACTTGTTGCCAAAAAATTCTGAAACTGTATGCAGACTCTGTGATTTTTCCGAAGCTCCAATTTCCACGAAACTTGACTGAAATATTTCTAGAGTATTTTTCGAATTTATCCATATCTGACTTTGGGTTTTGAAACCTTTCATATATTTTAAAGATATTTTTAACCTTTTCCGGGATGTTAATTGACGAATTAAATACTTTTCAGAATCATGATGACTCCATATTTTTCCAATAAATAATTTTTATTATAAAATATTTTATAAAAATACTAAACTACTTTTTAATATCCGTCCGTAATTTCCACTGATTTTTTTTCCATATTTAAAGGCTTATTGATTTTCCCCTCTCCACACGGGTTATATTTTTCAGTGAGAGTACATCCTTTATTCATAACTTTATTTTTTTTTCAATTTCCGATGCATTCATATTGTCACCTTCAAACACTTTGTGCAAAACTCCTCAAATGACACAAGTAATCACGAAGGAGACATACATCCAACGCGAGTACTATGGGTCAGCAACTCTCCTCCTCAGATTTATTTCAAAATCGCCAGTCAGCACTCAGAATTTTTTATGGATTCAATAAATTGAAATGAGACGGTTCGGTAAAGCCACATGAGGGATATGAACTTAAGATTCTACTCTCTTTGCACCATTATGTACCAGGATCACTGTTGTCTGGATATCGTTTCAATGTTATCGAAACGACATAAAAGAAATATAACAACCTCTGAGCACTTCCTCAGGTTTCTGCTGGTTTTAAATCACACAGTTTGGACCTGAGACGACGAAGTTCTGGGCCTTCAACTGAACTGTCCGTACCAACTCTAGACCAAGGCCCCAGAAGTTATGCACTTGCCCCTCCGACCATGGTGGATTCTTAGGTCCCGGGTTGACTTTGCGCAGAAAAATTTGTCTCACGATGCAGATGCGAATACAAAATACATACGCATGGGTGCCTCGTCGGGATGTAACTTTCGGACGAAAAATCATTCCGTTTGGAATCCGGACTAGGAAGTTATGGCCATCTGAGTGATCTTGCCCGAACTTGGCGCCAACAGACTTGCGAGTCACGAAGGCGCCGGCTGTTCCCCACCCACGAGACAGCGTCCGAACTTTATGTCTCCGATCTTCGCGAAATTTAATACCTGAGGAGGTCCCGGATAAACTAACGTTCGCCACTTGAAATCACTCCATTTTCTGATGTCTTTCAAAAGTTATACTCTTGCCCCCTCCGGCCCGGGTCAAGTCTTAGGTCCAAATAGAGCGCGCCCTGTAACGTTCGGAAATGACTCTCAGAGGCAAAACAAAATACATCCGCATGAGCGCCTCGTCAGAATCTAACGTTAAGAAAAAAACCAGTCGATTTCCAGCCCGGAGTAGAAAGTTATGGCCTTCTGAGTGATCTGTCCCCATTTGGCGCTAGGAGACATCCGAGTCACCAAGGCGCCCGCTGGTCCCCCACCCAGGAGACAGCGCTCCAACATTTTGACTCCGATCTCCACGAAATTAAATAAGTAGGTAGATCCAGCCGAGACTAACGACACGCACTTGAAATCCCTCCATTTGGACTTGCCATTGAAACGTTATGCTCTTGCCCCCTCCGACCCTGGTCAAGTCTTCGGTCCTGGTATGACCGCGCCTGTAACGTTCGGAAACGACTCTCATAGGGAAAAGAAAATACATATACGTGAGCGCCTTGTCAGGATCTAACGTTGGGAACAAAACCAGTCGATTTCCAGTCCGGAGTAGAAAGTTATGGGCTTCGGAGTGATCCTCCCACACTGGGCGCTAGGAGACCTCAGAGTCACGAAGGCGCGGCTTGTTCCTCGTCGTCGGAACGGCGTCTCAGTGTTTCCGGTCCGTAATTCACGATTTTAAATATGTGACGAGACGGTGGCGGAGCAAAGAGACAGAAAAAGAACGAGTCCGTTATCTGCTGCGGTTTGGAAGTTATTTTCATTCTGACTTTGATGTTCGAGACACTGACCTATGGCGCCGGATCGTCCGAGGCACGGGAACAGCGCTGGATGGATTTGACTCGGATGTCGACAAAATTAAATATGCAAAGAGGCGGCAAAGTAAATAACATCATGGAACAAGAATGAGAGGATTTCATCCGGCGGTTCGGACGATATGCTCATTCTTATGTCGGTGTCCCAGACACTCGGATCTCTGGCGCCCCGGTTGGCTCACCCACGAGACAGCGTCGGAACATATTCTCCGTCTCGAACGAAATTCAATTCATGAGTACGAATGCACGAGTCTGACACTATGCAGTTGTAATGACTGGATTTGCACAGGTAGTCTAAAAGTTATGGTGTTGCCCCCTCGGTCCTAGGTTCAGTCGTGGGTCCGGGGAGGAGTTGGGTCACTGAAGTTTGTTTAGCAGTGAGGACGGCGGAATAAAATATATCCGAGTGTGCACCTCGTTGAGACAGAGCGGCAGAACCAAAAATCAGGACATTTGGTGTCCGGACGAAGAAGTTATGGCCTTGGGAGTGAAGTCCACCACCTTTGCGTCAAAGGGAAAAAAAAAACGGGTTGGGGTATAATTTTCGCAGCCCAAGGAGGAGTGCCGGTCAAGCGAGTTCCAGAAGTATATATAAGGGGTATTTGTGCGAGTGAGGTGCGCTTTGCGCCGATTTGCGCCTCTTCTTGCGGGGGGAGTGATGGCCGTCCTACGCTAACACTAGGCGCCCGTGCGCCTTACTCCTCCCGAGCACCCTTCCCGAGGGCACACGGTGGACAGACGGGGACCTAACCGACCGTGCGGCACCTGCTGTCTGCCTGCAGACCGTCCCCACGGGCGCAAGTTGCTTGCCCACGAGCGCAATCCCGGCGCGATTCACGAGGGTCCACCCACGTGTCTCGGAAGTCTCGGGGGCTGACCTCGAGACGTCAACGCGGACGTGGTTGACCGTGCTGGTGCCCAAGGTGGGCGGAAGCGGAGGTACCTGCGAGTACGTCGGGCGCAAAACCAGCCCGGCGCAAGTCGGGTGACTCGATGACGTGTCTCCATGTCTCGATCCGCGATTCTTTTACTTAGTCGCAGGAGGCAGCAAAAAAACGGGTTGGGGTATAATTTTCGCGGCCCAAGGAGGAGGGCGGGTCAAGCGAGTCCCAGAAGTATATATGAGGGGGTAGTGATGCTCTCTCAGAGTGCCACACGAATCAACCGACGTCAAACATCTGGCGCTAACCCCACGGTAAGGAGCTCTACGGGGCCACCGCTGTTGGGGAGCACGCCCATCCGATGGTGCAGGCGAACGTTGAGTGGTAGTACCAGCGACGCTAGTTGCGGTGCAAACCCAAGGGGAACCTCCTGCGGTGCGGAGCTTGGCGCTAGTGGCGCATCCATCAGGCTCGACCCGTGCCAAAGGACGGTGATCCACCAACCCTTCCAGGTGGTGAGGGGAGTGCCGCGGACGCGTCGAAGGTTCTCAACGGGTTGCGGGGTGGGCGGGTGACCGCTCGCCCTCAGATCTGAAGGGGGCTTGTGTCCATACACGAAGGTTGCAGAGATCGAGACGCACGTTGTGTGTTTCGGGACTCCCACGGTGGTTTGTAATCGGCGCGAGCCGTGTCTCGGATCGCCGTGCGGGGTCCCACGACGGCGCCATGGGGGCACACGTGGTGGCATCCTTACAGTTCCGGCGCCGCGAGGTGCTGGGTCGAAGCGGGTTGCCATGGCATGTTCCCTCGTGACTTCGAGTGATCATTGGATCGGAAGGCCCCGAAAGGGACGTTCGAGTAGGCGAGAACGTGAGAACGTGGAAGCGCTCAGCCCCAACCAAGGGTTGTCGACTTGAGGTGAGAGGCATGCTGTACACCCCACTCTATGACGATGGGGGCGTTCCGGGACGAGTCCGATCTTCGGGTCGGCTTTTCCCGGGGCGCTCCTTCGGTGAAGGCGACGACCCGGCGAGCCCTTTACGGGGACCCGAGGTGAACATCCCGCGAGCCGGTTCCTGCATTGTCAAACCGTCGCGAATTCACCGGAGGTCCTCGGCTCGTCGGATCGCCGTCTTCCCGCGGGAGGTGTCCGTCGGAACGTCGGGGTCGGTCGTCCGGATGGATTCCGTGTCTCCCTTTCGAGGGAGACTTATCGGAGCCTGTCCGGACGACCGACGCCGTGCGCTCCGGTGTGCTCGTCCCGACCGAGAGTGGCGCCGCTAAGA
>MUAA02000087.1:25000-30000 GCA_014180765.2 Marchantia paleacea | reverse complement strand
TGGTTTATTTTAATTATTTTTTTCAAACGAAATTAACCTTTTTTTCTTCTTCTCCTTTCACATGTTATTATTGTTACTATCCCAAATTTACCAACCAAAAAAAATTTAAAAATTTTAAAAAAAATAAACAAAATCAAAAATTTCCCACATGGAGATTTTTATTCTTATTTTCAACTCCCTCCAAATTACTACACTACATCACTCACAATCCATTTCTTTTATCCAATAATTAGGGACAAAATTCCGGAAAATGGATCATTCCTCAATCCTTGGAACAATAAATTGTTCTCTTTGTTCTACATGTGCTTCTCAATAGCTTTAAACTCATTATTTGGTCTTAATTCTACTTTTTCACTGTAAAATCTTCCAATCCATGGCTAAGTACTCAATTCCAAGACAAGTAAATTGCTGTCAATGATAAAACTTATTCCCTCATCCCATCCATCATTTTGCACATTTCGCAGCACTCCAAAGATCAAAAAAAAGGTTCCAACACTCAAAAATACATCTCCTCAAATCACCTTACCTCATAGAAATAAAACCAACCGTCGGATCATCCTCAAAATTATTTCCAGTGTTCAGTATTATATTTTAGGATAATTCAACGGTTCGGATCTTTGCTTCCGTCAATAGAGCATTTTTAATTAATCACACGAAATTACAGCCGCCTTTTATGTTTTGGGCAGTTCCACTGAACCTAATTCGGATTTCAAGCTCCACAATTATTTCAATATGGATATAATGTTGAACCAAATACTAAAATTCATTTTTGGCATCCTTCATATATACGATTTACCTCTATAAGTACACAATAGATTCTGATGATTAAAAATAGCTCTTTCTATACCAAACTTTATCAGTTATAAATTTATTTGACCTTTTCACATTCTAAATGAATTTACCAAATGGTCAAGTGATGAAGCCTTCACTTTTTTTTATTTTTCCTTAAAAAAACGCATTATTCGCTTTTAAATACAAATTATATGCTTTGAGGTTTCAGATCCAATCACAAATTTTTTGAATGCTTTCTCCCTTTTTATTGAGCCTGCAAAATATTCCAGAATTATTTTTATATTCTCTAGACAACACATTCTGATTTTTATACACAAAAGAAAATTTTCTGATTTTTATCTTTCAAATTAGGTATCAAAATCTTGCCATTTTCAGCCTCATATATTCCTCATATAAACTTGTATATTTTGGATAGAAAAAAATTTATAATTTTTTGTTATTCAGTCTATACAATATATGACCTAAAAAAATATAAAAAAAATCCAAAAAATATGCCTAAAAAATCTTAAATATGAATTGATGTGACAAATGTTTTCAGATGTGTTTTATTACATAGAAAATAATAAAATTATGATTTAAACTGGTTTATAGTGAAATTGTTCTTCTTTCATACGTTTCTCCACATTAGCTAGTTAACGTCTATGGACATTCTTCTAGTATTTCTCTTTTCTTACTTCATCGTTTTGAAAAATCAAATCGGACCGTTAGATCCTCTCCAAATTTTTTTTTACATGTTGGGAACGAATTAAGATACAACTTCAACGGATCAGATCTTCATTTTCTACAATACCTGGATTTTCAGGAATTTTCTCATCCTGCAGCCGCCTTTAATTTAATGATTATCTTTAACAATGACATAATAGGATCAGAGCTCTCAGAAAAGTTCAACTCATGTTATTTGAGTTACTGGAAAGTTTTTGGGATTTTGAACTCCACTTGTTGCCAAAAAAATTCTGAAACTGTATGCAGACTCTGTGATTTTTCCGAAGCTCCAATTTCCACGAAACTTGACTGAAATATTTCTAGAGTATTTTTCGAATTTATCCATATCTGACTTTGGGTTTTGAAACCTTTCATATATTTTAAAGATATTTTTAACCTTTTCCGGGATGTTAATTGACGAATTAAATACTTTTCAGAATCATGATGACTCCATATTTTTCCAATAAATAATTTTTATTATAAAATATTTTATAAAAAATACTAAACTACTTTTTAATATCCGTCCGTAATTTCCACTGATTTTTTTCCATATTTAAAGGCTTATTGATTTTCCCCTCCCACACGGGTTATATTTTTCAGTGAGAGTACATCCTTTATTCATAACTTTATTTTTTTTTCAATTTCCGATGCATTCATATTGTCACCTTCAAACACTTTGTGCAAAACTCCTCAAATGACACAAGTAATCACGAAGGAGACATACATCCAACGCGAGTACTATGGGTCAGCAACTCTCCTCCTCAGATTTATTTCAAAATCGCCAGTCAGCACTCAGAATTTTTTATGGATTCAATAAATTGAAATGAGACGGTTCGGTAAAGCCACATGAGGGATATGAACTTAAGATTCTACTCTCTTTGCACCATTATGTACCAGGATCACTGTTGTCTGGATATCGTTTCAATGTTATCGAAACGACATAAAAGAAATATAACAACCTCTGGAGCACTTCCTCAGGTTTCTGCTGGTTTTTAAATCACACAGTTTGGACCTGAGACGACGAAGTTCTGGGCCTTCAACTGAACTGTCCGTACCAACTCTAGACCAAGGCCCCAGAAGTTATGCACTTGCCCCTCCGACCATGGTGGATTCTTAGGTCCCGGGTTGACTTTGCGCAGAAAAATTTGTCTCACGATGCAGATGCGAATACAAAATACATACGCATGGGTGCCTCGTCGGGATGTAACTTTCGGACGAAAAATCATTCCGTTTGGAATCCGGACTAGGAAGTTATGGCCATCTGAGTGATCTTGCCCGAACTTGGCGCCAACAGACTTGCGAGTCACGAAGGCGCCGGCTGTTCCCCACCCACGAGACAGCGTCCGAACTTTATGTCTCCGATCTTCGCGAAATTTAATACCTGAGGAGGTCCCGGATAAACTAACGTTCGCCACTTGAAATCACTCCATTTTCTGATGTCTTTCAAAAGTTATACTCTTGCCCCCTCCGGCCCGGGTCAAGTCTTAGGTCCAAATAGAGCGCGCCCTGTAACGTTCGGAAATGACTCTCAGAGGCAAAACAAAATACATCCGCATGAGCGCCTCGTCAGAATCTAACGTTAAGAAAAAAAAAACCAGTCGATTTCCAGCCCGGAGTAGAAAGTTATGGCCTTCTGAGTGATCTGTCCCCATTTGGCGCTAGGAGACATCCGAGTCACCAAGGCGCCCGCTGGTCCCCACCCAGGAGACAGCGCTCCAACATTTTGACTCCGATCTCCACGAAATTAAATAAGTAGGTAGATCCAGCCGAGACTAACGACACGCACTTGAAATCCCTCCATTTGGACTTGCCATTGAAACGTTATGCTCTTGCCCCCTCCGACCCTGGTCAAGTCTTCGGTCCTGGTATGACCGCGCCTGTAACGTTCGGAAACGACTCTCATAGGGAAAAGAAAATACATATACGTGAGCGCCTTGTCAGGATCTAACGTTGGGAACAAAACCAGTCGATTTCCAGTCCGGAGTAGAAAGTTATGGGCTTCGGAGTGATCCTCCCACACTGGGCGCTAGGAGACCTCAGAGTCACGAAGGCGCGGCTTGTTCCTCGTCGTCGGAACGGCGTCTCAGTGTTTCCGGTCCGTAATTCACGATTTTAAATATGTGACGAGACGGTGGCGGAGCAAAGAGACAGAAAAAAAAGAACGAGTCCGTTATCTGCTGCGGTTTGGAAGTTATTTTCATTCTGACTTTGATGTTCGAGACACTCGGACCTATGGCGCCGGATCGTCCGAGGCACGGGAACAGCGCTGGATGGATTTGACTCGGATGTCGACAAAATTAAATATGCAAAGAGGCGGCAAAGTAAATAACATCATGGAACAAGAATGAGAGGATTTCATCCGGCGGTTCGGACGATATGCTCATTCTTATGTCGGTGTCCCAGACACTCGGATCTCTGGCGCCCCGGTTGGCTCACCCACGAGACAGCGTCGGAACATATTCTCTCCGTCTCGAACGAAATTCAATTCATGAGTACGAATGCACGAGTCTGACACTATGCAGTTGTAATGACTGGATTTGCACAGGTAGTCTAAAAGTTATGGTGTTGCCCCTCGGTCCTAGGTTCAGTCGTGGGTCCGGGGAGGAGTTGGGTCACTGAAGTTTGTTTAGCAGTGAGGACGGCGGAATAAAATATATCCGAGTGTGCACCTCGTTGAGACAGAGCGGCAGAACCAAAAATCAGGACATTTGGTGTCCGGACGAAGAAGTTATGGCCTTGGGAGTGAAGTCCACCACCTTTGCGTCAAAGGGAAAAAAAAAAAAACGGGTTGGGGTATAATTTTCGCAGCCCAAGGAGGAGTGCCGGTCAAGCGAGTTCCAGAAGTATATATAAGGGGTATTTGTGCGAGTGAGGTGCGCTTTGCGCCGATTTGCGCCTCTTCTTGCGGGGAGTGATGGCCGTCCTACGCTAACACTAGGCGCCCGTGCGCCTTACTCCTCCCGAGCACCCTTCCCGAGGGCACACGGTGGACAGACGGGGACCTAACCGACCGTGCGGCACCTGCTGTCTGCCTGCAGACCGTCCCCACGGGCGCAAGTTGCTTGCCCACGAGCGCAATCCCGGCGCGATTCACGAGGGTCCACCCACGTGTCTCCGAAGTCTCGGGGGCTGACCTCGAGACGTCAACGCGGACGTGGTTGACCGTGCTGGTGCCCAAGGTGGGCGGAAGCGGAGGTACCTGCGAGTACGTCGGGCGCAAAACCAGCCCGGCGCAAGTCGGGTGACTCGATGACGTGTCTCCATGTCTCGATCCGCGATTCTTTTACTTAGTCGCAGGAGGCAGCAAAAAAACGGGTTGGGGTATAATTTTCGCGGCCCAAGGAGGAGGGCGGGTCAAGCGAGTCCCAGAAGTATATATGAGGGGGTAGTGATGCTCTCTCAGAGTGCCACACGAATCAACCGACGTCAAACATCTGGCGCTAACCCCACGGTAAGGAGCTCTACGGGGCCACCGCTGTTGGGGAGCACGCCCATCCGATGGTGCA
>MUAA02000087.1:10000-15000 GCA_014180765.2 Marchantia paleacea | reverse complement strand
GGATTGCCCCAAAAAGGTCTTGACTGGAATCAGCTGTCTCGCGGGTTCGACCATTGTTCCTGGCTCACTAGCGCTTGGATTGCGCCAAAAAAAGGTCTTGACTGGAATCGGCTGTCTCGCGGGTTCGAACAGTGTTCTCGGCTGACTCGCCCTTGGTTTGTGCCAAAAAATCTTAACTGATTTGCGCCCAACTGCAGTTTTCGGCGAAAGTTAGATTTCAGGTGTGGCGCTAATGGGGTAGGCTGCTTGCTGGTGCTAACAGACCCTCCTACCCCCAAACTGACGTGCTGGTGCTAACTGCCTCACTAACCCCTCATGCCAACTGACCTTGTTGCCAGCTTGCCGACCCGCTTGTTTATTCTAGGCGCTAACTAGCGCAACGTCGGTCACCCACCAGCGCTAACTTAGGATTCAAACCCTCAGACCCTAACCGAACTACCAGCCCACCTAGTGACCCACCTGACTCACCTTTGGACTTAGCGCTTTGCTAGAACTCCACAACATCCGCTAACTGGGACGAGTCACAACCAGTTTGGCGGACTTTTTTAGCTACAGCTAACTTTGACCGTGAAAATTCTAGGAACTCCGAACCACCCACCAGGGGGGGGGCTCCCTCCTCCACCTTCCTACTGCTGCCTTTCTTCACATACACCTGAAACTCCTACCTTGACGTGATGCGGTCATACCAGGGCTACTACACCAGATCCCATCAGAACTCTGCAGTTAAGCGCCCTTGGGCCGGAATAGTACTGGGATGGGTGACCTCCCGGGAAGTCCCGGTGCTGCATCCAACTTTTTCGAAAAATTCCCAACCTTCTCGACTTTCTACCCGATTTTTTTCTTTTTTTTTCTTTTTATTTTTTCCTTTCTTGACGTTCAAATAAAATTAACACAAATTCTGGAATATTTTTGTTCTTATTATTATACTCTGAAGCTGGTTTATTTTAATTATTTTTTTTTTCAACGAAATTAACCTTTTTTTCTTCTTCTCCTTTCACATGTTATTATTGTTACTATCCCAAATTTACCAACCAAAAAAAATTTAAAAATTTTAAAAAAAATAAACAAAATCAAAAATTTCCCACATGGAGATTTTTATTCTTATTTTCAACTCCTCCAAATTACTACACTACATCACTCACAATCCATTTCTTTTATCCAATAATTAGGGAAAAAAAATTCCGGAAAATGGATCATTCCCCAATCCTTGGAACAATAAATTGTTCTCTTGTTCTACATGTGCTTCTCAATAGCTTTAAACTCATTATTTGGTCTTAATTCTACTTTTTCACTGTAAAATCTTCCAATCCATGGCTAAGTACTCAATTCCAAGACAAGTAAATTGCTGTCAATGATAAAACTTATTCCCTCATCCCATCCATCATTTTGCACATTTCGCAGCACTCCAAAGATCAAAAAAAAAAGGTTCCAACACTCAAAAATACATCTCCTCAAATCACCTTACCTCATAGAAATAAAACCAACCGTCGGATCATCCTCAAAATTATTTCCAGTGTTCAGTATTATATTTTAGGATAATTCAACGGTTCGGATCTTTGCTTCCGTCAATAGAGCATTTTTAATTAATCACACGAAATTACAGCCGCCTTTTATGTTTTGGGCAGTTCCACTGAACCTAATTCGGATTTCAAGCTCCACAATTATTTCAATATGGATATAATGTTGAACCAAATACTAAAATTCATTTTTGGCATCCTTCATATATACGATTTACCTCTATAAGTACACAATAGATTCTGATGATTAAAAATAGCTCTTTCTATACCAAACTTTATCAGTTATAAATTTATTTGACCTTTTCACATTCTAAATGAATTTACCAAATGGTCAAGTGATGAAGCCTTCACTTTTTTTTATTTTTCCTTAAAAAAACGCATTATTCGCTTTTAAATACAAATTATATGCTTTGAGGTTTCAGATCCAATCACAAATTTTTTGAATGCTTTCTCCCTTTTTATTGAGCCTGCAAAATATTCCAGAATTATTTTTATATTCTCTAGACAACACATTCTGATTTTTATACACAAAAAAGAAAATTTTCTGATTTTTATCTTTCAAATTAGGTATCAAAATCTTGCCATTTTCAGCCTCATATATTCCTCATATAAACTTGTATATTTTGGATAGAAAAAAATTTATAATTTTTTTGTTATTCAGTCTAGATACAATATATGACCTAAAAAAAATATAAAAAAAATCCAAAAAATATGCCTAAAAAATCTTAAATATGAATTCGATGTGACAAATGTTTTCAGATGTGTTTTATTACATAGAAAATAATAAAATTATGATTTAAACTGGTTTATAGTGAAATTGTTCTTCTTTCATACGTTTCTCCACATTAGCTAGTTAACGTCTATGGACATTCTTCTAGTATTTCTCTCTTTCTTACTTCATCGTTTTGAAAAATCAAATCGGACCGTTAGATCCTCTCCAAATTATTTTCCCCTCCACACGGGTTATATTTTTCAGTGAGAGTACATCCTTTATTCATAACTTTATTTTTTTCAATTTCCGATGCATTCATATTGTCACCTTCAAACACTTTGTGCAAAACTCCTCAAATGACACAAGTAATCACGAAGGAGACATACATCCAACGCGAGTACTATGGGTCAGCAACTCTCCTCCTCAGATTTATTTCAAAATCGCCAGTCAGCACTCAGAATTTTTTTATGGATTCAATAAATTGAAATGAGACGGTTCGGTAAAGCCACATGAGGGATATGAACTTAAGATTCTACTCTCTTTGCACCATTATGTACCAGGATCACTGTTGTCTGGATATCGTTTCAATGTTATCGAAACGACATAAAAGAAATATAACAACCTCTGGAGCACTTCCTCAGGTTTCTGCTGGTTTTAAATCACACAGTTTGGACCTGAGACGACGAAGTTCTGGGCCTTCAACTGAACTGTCCGTACCAACTCTAGACCAAGGCCCCAGAAGTTATGCACTTGCCCCTCCGACCATGGTGGATTCTTAGGTCCCGGGTTGACTTTGCGCAGAAAAATTTGTCTCACGATGCAGATGCGAATACAAAATACATACGCATGGGTGCCTCGTCGGGATGTAACTTTCGGACGAAAAATCATTCCGTTTGGAATCCGGACTAGGAAGTTATGGCCATCTGAGTGATCTTGCCCGAACTTGGCGCCAACAGACTTGCGAGTCACGAAGGCGCCGGCTGTTCCCCACCCACGAGACAGCGTCCGAACTTTATGTCTCCGATCTTCGCGAAATTTAATACCTGAGGAGGTCCCGGATAAACTAACGTTCGCCACTTGAAATCACTCCATTTTCTGATGTCTTTCAAAGTTATACTCTTGCCCCCTCCGGCCCGGGTCAAGTCTTAGGTCCAAATAGAGCGCGCCCTGTAACGTTCGGAAATGACTCTCAGAGGCAAAACAAAATACATCCGCATGAGCGCCTCGTCAGAATCTAACGTTAAGAAAAAAAACCAGTCGATTTCCAGCCCGGAGTAGAAAGTTATGGCCTTCTGAGTGATCTGTCCCCATTTGGCGCTAGGAGACATCCGAGTCACCAAGGCGCCCGCTGGTCCCCCCCCCCAGGAGACAGCGCTCCAACATTTTGACTCCGATCTCCACGAAATTAAATAAGTAGGTAGATCCAGCCGAGACTAACGACACGCACTTGAAATCCCTCCATTTGGACTTGCCATTGAAACGTTATGCTCTTGCCCCCTCCGACCCTGGTCAAGTCTTCGGTCCTGGTATGACCGCGCCTGTAACGTTCGGAAACGACTCTCATAGGGAAAAGAAAATACATATACGTGAGCGCCTTGTCAGGATCTAACGTTGGGAACAAAACCAGTCGATTTCCAGTCCGGAGTAGAAAGTTATGGGCTTCGGAGTGATCCTCCCACACTGGGCGCTAGGAGACCTCAGAGTCACGAAGGCGCGGCTTGTTCCTCGTCGTCGGAACGGCGTCTCAGTGTTTCCGGTCCGTAATTCACGATTTTAAATATGTGACGAGACGGTGGCGGAGCAAAGAGACAGAAAAAGAACGAGTCCGTTATCTGCTGCGGTTTGGAAGTTATTTTCATTCTGACTTTGATGTTCGAGACACTCGGACCTATGGCGCCGGATCGTCCGAGGCACGGGAACAGCGCTGGATGGATTTGACTCGGATGTCGACAAAATTAAATATGCAAAGAGGCGGCAAAGTAAATAACATCATGGAACAAGAATGAGAGGATTTCATCCGGCGGTTCGGACGATATGCTCATTCTTATGTCGGTGTCCCAGACACTCGGATCTCTGGCGCCCCGGTTGGCTCACCCACGAGACAGCGTCGGAACATATTCTCTCCGTCTCGAACGAAATTCAATTCATGAGTACGAATGCACGAGTCTGACACTATGCAGTTGTAATGACTGGATTTGCACAGGTAGTCTAAAAGTTATGGTGTTGCCCCCTCGGTCCTAGGTTCAGTCGTGGGTCCGGGGAGGAGTTGGGTCACTGAAGTTTGTTTAGCAGTGAGGACGGCGGAATAAAATATATCCGAGTGTGCACCTCGTTGAGACAGAGCGGCAGAACCAAAAATCAGGACATTTGGTGTCCGGACGAAGAAGTTATGGCCTTGGGAGTGAAGTCCACCACCTTTGCGTCAAAGGGAAAAAAAAACGGGTTGGGGTATAATTTTCGCAGCCCAAGGAGGAGTGCCGGTCAAGCGAGTTCCAGAAGTATATATAAGGGGTATTTGTGCGAGTGAGGTGCGCTTTGCGCCGATTTGCGCCTCTTCTTGCGGGGAGTGATGGCCGTCCTACGCTAACACTAGGCGCCCGTGCGCCTTACTCCTCCCGAGCACCCTTCCCGAGGGCACACGGTGGACAGACGGGGACCTAACCGACCGTGCGGCACCTGCTGTCTGCCTGCAGACCGTCCCCACGGGCGCAAGTTGCTTGCCCACGAGCGCAATCCCGGCGCGATTCACGAGGGTCCACCCACGTGTCTCG
>MUAA02000086.1:1800000-1991285 GCA_014180765.2 Marchantia paleacea | reverse complement strand
TATAGGGTTAAGATGAACACTCTCAATTTTGCTCAAGATTGGTAACACAAAAGGAATAGGTGATGCTATCACCTCATGGTAATACTCTTCTCTCCAAAGTTTCTAATAACTAGGTTCGAAACATAGCTTTAGAATGATACACACAATAGATTTCACACCGTGTGTTGAATCTCACCGGTGGTGGTCTATTGAGGTCCATCTCTAAACTAAATGTAAATCGTGGAGATCCCAAGTAATATCGTAGGTGACTATAGGTAAGATAACAAAGGATCTCGAGATCTCATCACTTTGGTCCATGAAGTTGGCACCAAAGTGATAAACCAAATACCGAAATAACTTGCTCTCTCAATGTATAACAGACATGAAAAGGATTAAGAAATGGGAATCTCGGTACTATTCTATCTCCCCATCCATAACCTGCACCCACAATAACCCCTTCCACTACTTGCGGGCTCAATGGCCACCTGCCAACCTCTAACAAACACTCTCTCTCCTCAAATAATTGTACCAACCCGCACTATTCTTCCAAGAGGGGGTGATCCACACTCATAGGAACAATAAGCCTGCTCTGATACCATTGTAAAATTGAAGCAATGACTCCAGAATGACTTCCAAGATGAGAGATGGTCTTCTCAAGACCTCTCCTTGCTTTATATACTGTAGGACTAGAGGAGTCCCAAATCCAAACTATGCCACATGGCTAACATGCGTAGGTTGCATGTTTTGTTATCTTATCCCAACCAATTCCCTAACAGACGCCTAGCACAAATCTGATCCACCAATGCATGGTAGCCACCTCGTCATTTGCCCTTTTACTTTTGGATAGTGCACACCACTATCTTGTCTTTTTTGTGATCTAGTGACCACTCTACGCTTTGGCTAAACTAATTATGACTAACCAAGATTGGTTACATCAAGGTGCAAAGTGGAAGTGAGAGATCTAGAACATTGGTTTTTTGACTAAGGAACTTATCATATCAAAGTGGAGCCGACTTGGGACATAGATAAAGGATAATGATCCTCCTTATGTATTGATGCCAAATCCATTTGTGATCAACATTGGGTATTTTGATCGTGATCACTTTCAGGCGTGGTAAGTATATCACTTTGGAGATAATTTTATGCAACAAGTGATGAACTCTCTAGATCCAATTATTCTTCCAATTGTTTCTTGTGACGCAATTTGGGACATAACCGTATACATTTTGATTTAGTTTGAACTTAACACAAATGGTGACTTTCAACACATGGATTCTAATTCATCATTATTATTTACTAAATTCAAGCTTTATGCATTTGATTGTTAGAAATTTTGGCAACAAGTATTATTGTCAAATTATAAACAACTGTGTTCCGTTTGTAGTTACGTTAATAATTAGCAAGTTTGGAGTTGTTATTTTGACTCTTTATTAACTGCAGCTCATATTTTTTATCTGATGGATAAGTAATGTGTTTAGATTCGTTGTAAGGCTCTAAGTAAATATGGAGCTAATTTGATCACATAGTGGTCAAAAAAATCACTCTTTATTCTCATTGGTAGTGAGGTTTGGACCAATAAGGGCAATTAGGTGAAGTCCTTCGAGGTGGAGCCTTGTGAGTCCTCGAGGAAATGTTAGCAAATTTTTGGAAAAATTGTGATAGTATAGACACTATGGACGCGTAACCAACTACAGTGTCTGAATTAACAAAAACCTCCAATGTGTTGTTGAGAATCAAGTTATAAAAAATAATATTGTGAGAGACAACCTTTATTGAAATAGTCTTGAAGCACCTATATCCGGTTGAAGATAGCAAGTAGCCCACAAAAATATCATGTTGGTCATTTGGCTTAAGCTTGTGTAGATTATCATCATCTATGTTTACATGTGAGAGACAACCTTTATTGAAATAGTCTTGAAGCACCTATATCCGGTTGAAGATAGCAAGTAGCCCACAAAAATTTCATGTTGGTCATTTGGCTTAAGCTTGTGTAGATTATCATCATCTATGTTTACATATGCCTGACAATCAAACACTTGTAGGTTGAAAATATCTCCATCTCGCTTTCTTTCACTTTACTTGTCAAGGAGTGAGATCAAAATCAGTTCTTGTTGGAGATTGATTAACAAGGTAATTGGCATTATTCATAATTTATGCCCATAGATAGTCAAGAATTCCATTTTTCGAGTCCATGCATCAAGCTCTATCTAATTGTGTATGGTTTTTGCATTCTGCAACCCCCTTTTTGTTGTGGAATGTATGTCGTGATGAACTAGCAATGTATATCTTATGCATTGCAATAGGATTTGGATTCATTAGACACGAACTTTCCTCGCCGAGTATGTGCTTATGCAATTAGATTGACAAACCAATTTGTTTCTTAGTAACAACCAAGTAGAATAACAAAAAGGATGGGGAGCTATGGAAACTGACTTTGACATGTTTGTGAAAGAGTGTGCAAGAGCCTATCATACTAGGTAACAAGGTATCATTCTCTTTAGCTTATTGTATAGTCTATCTTAGTCAACTTGTTTTCATTGCTCTACAGAAAACACTAGCTAGTGCAATCTACAAAATAGCTATCACAATAGGTAATGTTTCTTTGGATGCTCTTGTTATTTGTAGACTGTTTTTACCTAGATAGTTTGGATATTTTAGGTGCAGTAGGACATATTTCCCATTGCAATGCTATTGGATCCTAGTCCCTTGTTAACCTTTTGGTTTCATCCATCTATATAATTCCAAACCTAGAGGAACAAAGAGATGAGCTCTCCACATACCCTTATACTTGAAAACCTTGGCTGCTAAAGCACCACTCGCGGCCTATCGAGAGGATGGGTAATCACCCCTCTGAAATTGTGTCTCACATAGTATCGGTAACCACCACATCTATAACAGTAACCTGGTCCTTCGGAACCAAGTATAATTTGTTTCTCAACATGTGCTTTGAACTTACAAAGTATCTAAAGGATTCACTTTTTGAGTCCCATGAGAAAAATCCAAGTACTTTCAGAAAAATCATTAGTAAAGTGATGATGTTGTTCCTGGCTCCAAGTCACTAGATTAATAAGGGGTCACAAAACGTAAACATGTACTAGGTCAAGCTTTGCAGAGGTACTCGATTGGCTTTGCAGTAACCTGGTCCTCCGGAACCAAGTATAATTTGTTTCTCAACATGTGCTTTGAACTTACAAAGTATCTAAAGGATTCACTTTTTGAGTCCCATGAGAAAAATCCAAGTACTTTCAGAAAAATCATTAGTAAAGTGATGATGTTGTTCCTGGCTCCAAGTCACTAGATTAATAAGGGGTCACAAAACGTAAACATGTACTAGGTCAAGCTTTGCAGAGGTACTTGATTGGCTTTGTTTTGAAAAAGATTTCCTGGCTTACTTACCCAATTGATAACCACTGCATATCAAATTGACTAGTTAGTGGTAGCAAAGGTAATCAAGTGGTCTTATCCTTAGAGCTCAAAAAATACATCCTAGTGTAGCTAAGGCCACCCAATCTCTTGTGCTACAAGTGAATATTGATATGGTCTTTATTATATGCCACGTTGACTTAAAGGTCATGTTGATAAACTGGATCAAATCTGTAAAGACTGTCTCTAATTCCTCTAAGAATTACTTTCTATAGGTATTTATCAAGTACGAGACATTTGGTTTTATCAGATATGGTGACAAGCCCCATGTCTGCAAGGGATCCTACCGAGAGTAGATTCCTACTTGCACTCTCAACATGAAGCACACGATCAAATTTCTTCATAACCTTGTTGCTTTGTGCAGTACAGTATGTCCAATTCCTTGAACTTGATGTGATTGACTTCCTGCAGACAGAATGTTCATGGAGTATGAGAACTTCCGGACTTTCTTCACTAATTTTGGATCTCCACTAATGTGGCTGGATGCCCAAGAGTTTAAAATCCACTAATTCTTCGACTTTAATTTAGGCTTATGAGCTTTATCTCTACAATTGCCTAATTTTGCTGCTAACACACGCTTCTCACATTCTACATCAAGTCCACCAAGTAAGTTACCTGAGCAGATTTCAAATTCAGTGTCTGAATTCTCAGTTCAATCATCAGAATCCTCCTCTGCAAGTCTAGTTTAAAGAGCTCCAGTGAAATCATTGTCCTCTCCAATTCATCAAAATTCACGCCAAGTTTTGGGATCATATTCCACATCAAGAGCCCTTAATGCATCTTCAAATTTATCAATTTCCTCATGCATTGAAGCACTATTTGTTAATACTATGATTTCTTGAATGTTGGGTGAATATTTGATTGAATTTTGTCAGTGGGGTAAGCTATATTAGCCTCATTACCTTGTGCATGCATGTGGGGAGGCAATTTTGAGATATCTATGTTGCAATCACGACCCTAGTGACCAAATTGTCCACATCTGTTCCACCTTGATGTAGACTTGTCAATCTTTACCGTGTTGTTGGCAAAACGTCACGCTCTTCGCTTTCGTAGGATGGTGCAGAATCTTGTAACCATTGTCTTTTCTAATTCTCCACCATCTAGAGCTTTGCGGAGATCCTCTTCAAGTTGAAGTCTGCCTGTAAGTTCAAGAAACAAATGCAACTCTGACAAAATTATCAAAGCGGTGAGGGAGTGCATTGATAATTTGTTCAACAATGATACTATCATCAAGTATATCGTGATACTCAGCAAGCTGTTTACTTGGTTCGATTTCAACAAAGTTAAAAACATCCTTGAAGCTAGAAACACTCATGGACTCTTCCATTTTTAATGATGAAAATTGCTTACGCAATGCTAGCTTTTTTGGCTTGTTCCCAATGTCATGCAGATTCTCTAGAGTCTCCCCACTTTGCTGGGGCTCTCTTACCTTCACTATGCACGCTATTACACCACTAGGATTCTATGGATGCGCCATCTTTAGACGATGTAGTTTGTTGAACCCGTGAACTTTTCACTTTCTGGAGAAGAGGTGCTCATATGTACAGACATGATAGATCCATAAGAAACTCTATGTTGATTTGAAATCAGGGAACTAGACTCACCAAGGAGTCAAAAATGATCAATGTGTGCTCCAAACCAATCACCATGGATATTCTGGCACTGCCAGAAAGGTGCTTGAATCAATCACCATAGACAAACCTGCAATGTAGAGAGAGCTCATACATAAGGTTCTACACTACATAGAGAGGAGTCCTACCATAGGTCCTCTGCCTCAAACAAAGTAGTATATCTTTGATACCATGTGATCCTTTTGATTGATGTTTATCAGCACAAAGAGACTGAATACATACAGTATGGTCATTAGGAACAGGGCTAGTGTCAAGTGTCTAACCAGAGAAACTAATTAGATAAGATAATCTAACGACAATAAGAGCCCACCCTAATTTACAAATCACACAATGATGAGTTGTAACCAAGAAGCAGGAGTGGTATTGTAAACATTCACAGAGTCTCCAGCTGCCAGCTGCATGTGGCCGAAAGAATCCTTCAGAAAAGAAGAAATCAATTTCACTCGGCAACGTATGAGTGCTATGTATTCTGACATCATCTGTAACCAAGAAGCAGGAGCGGTATTGTAAATATTCACAGAGTCTCAAGCTGCCAGCTGCATGTGGCCAAAAGAATCCTTCGGCCAAGGAGAAATCGATTTCACTCGGCAACGTATGAGTTCTATGTATTCTGAACGGATGCGTTGAGATGTTCTCCTTCCAGTGATTTACGAGCTTGAGTAATTACTAGGCACAACTTAGAGTTTACAGGTCACATAATTACCTCAACTTGACCATGACATCAGATGAAAACAATAAGCGTCCGATCCAATCAAGTTCTTTGTCCCAAAAAGGATTTCGAGTAGTTGTTCTCAGCGACACTTAGTTGTGTCGATCATTTGATTCTCGATCATCAGAGAATCAAATGATTGATCTAGATTTGACGATTGTTTATATTTGGTTATATTTCACCTTGGACACTTACTATGAGACAAAGAGAGTATGTTACATGAGAAAATTGAATTGTAGAAGCCACGACATTGCCTGTCCAGTCGGATCCGGATCGATCATGTTTGTACTCAACTCAGATACAGTCATATCTTCGTGGATGAAATGCTCAGGACAGCGTGGTAGATGTAGTCAAGGTGAATTCTAGATACTGATGCACTTGTGCTATGTACGACATGGCCCCATTCTCGTCATTGATTGTCCCCGTGCTTATCTCACCTCATTCATGACATGGCTGCGACTGGGGAATTGAAAGCTACCAGAATGGTTGTTTTTATGTTTAGAAAGTGAAGTGACAGTGCAATAAGAATGATATTGGAAAACACAGCTGGAGCTATAGAATGCAAGAATTGATAGTGAGTAGCATATAACCACTTTAGAATACTTTGTCCTCCATATTTTAGCCTAATAGTGTAGTTCAAGAGGAGAACTATTTTATTCTTTTACTAATGTGATTCCTTATATCAAAGATAGTAGCTTTATTTGTTGATGATCTCTCTTGAAATTTGGTGGAAAGATCTGACAGATAGTAAAATAAGCTAACTTCACTGTGTATGGATGTCTTGTGTTGGATTTTTGCTGTGTTAGAGCCATTCAGTTACTTACCCAGATCTCTACACATATATCCGGATTGCAGATATGTGATGGTCCGTTCTGCTGGATGAAGATTCGACCAAGAAAACTGTTGTTGAGGCTGTTTGTCCTGGAGTGGTGTCTTGTGCAGAAGCGGATTTACCACCACTAGAATTTGACGCTTCCCAGCTGATAGCATATTTTGCTTAGAGAGGTTAATCTATCCACAAGGCAGATGACTCTAATTTCGGTTCCTGTAAAATCCTGGCGGCCAGGTACACCAATAGATTTAATCATTTCATTCGTGAAGTTTGTAATTTCATATCTATGTTGTGCCCAAGAAACCTGTAGACAAAGTTTGCTTGAGTCTAAAATTTGCACGTGCCATTAATGGCAAGATCACACAATGTCGGAATTGGACACTGCGACAAAATCATCGATCGTCTCTACAAAATCACCGAACCTCGCTTTACAGATCCCATTTTGAATGCGACGTACGCTCAAGAGGTGCAGCCCCAATGCCCTCAGAAGACGTTGAATGACTGACTAGAGATATTCATGAACACCATGAACCCGGGAGGATTCAACTCCAACTACTACGTCGGACTGGCGAAGCAAAAGAAATTATTCAACTCCGATCAAGTTCTTTTCGAAGATGGCCGCACGAAGAAAATTGTGAATTCCCTTCTCAGCCAACGCCCTTTCCAATTCAATGCGCTCCATGGAGGGAGTTGGAATCAAGACAGAATAAGGAGATGTCCGCTTGATGCCGCATTGCCAACAGTAAGTAAGGAAAAGCTTACAGTCACGTGATCACAAAGCATCTGCGCATATGAAGAATTCTTCTATGAACTTGCGGGTTCCTCACCAATTTTTCAAGAAATAAAACACTGCAGGGATGTCTGTAACTTGAAAGCAGAAGTATAAGTCTGTCCGATGTTAAGCATGCATGCATGTGCCTGCATGCGGAATGCATTCAGTCCAATGTGCATACGGAGCAAAATTTGTAATGTTAAATGACAGTTGTTGCATCTAGCCTAGAAAACACAGTACGATGTCATAGATGATTCGTTGAGGTGTATTATTTGGCCATGTACACCAAAGATCTGTAGTCGGGAGGGTCTTTTGGATGTCAGAAAAAGGAAATGGCTGTACACTAAAACAATAATGTAAATTCAGAAAGTGACCATATTTGTCAACTTAGCATTTCCGTCATATCAATGAGTGCTAAAGTTGACGGTATCTGTGTGAGCTTTTGGTATGAATAGTTTTCCAACAGAGAAGTTCACCGAAGAAAAACCGTCTAGAAACTCAAATGTGTCAAGAATGAAGACCGATGAAAGATATTGGCCACGCCGTAGACTACACAATGGCATCTACGTCTGTGGTCTAACCTGCTGACATGCGTTATGCGGTTAAGTGACTTTACTCTGCAGAGATCTGGGAACTGGTTGACGGAGTATGAGGTTAACAGAGCATGATCATAAATCAGATTCTAACGCTTTCTTATGGCAAGAACCAAAAATAGGTTTCTTGATCCGATAAGCATTTGGTATACTTAGGCTGGGCTCCAGAGCTGAATAATAATAGTCGAATACTTAACTCTGAGTTGACAGTATCGGCTGATACATAGGGTAATGATCTTAGTCGTCATCAACCATGATTTCTCTACGTATGCGATTTGATCCGATTATATCCTCCAGAGACGGAACTAAGGTAGTCTACTTTTGTAGTTTTGCAGTACTCTTTGTATACTTGTGATCATCGAATTCCGCAACTCGTATAAACGATCAGTCGCTCCATGTTCTTGCAGGTAGGCATTTTGATGGTGATGGTAATGGAAATGAACACCACTAGCGAAGGAACGCTTGGGAAGGTTGAAGTGTTTTATGCTGTTGCTGCTTAATTTCTCCTTCCGGATTCACGACACCAATGGCAGAAGCAAGAAAACGTTGTACTAGTCATTCTCCTCTCAGAATACCCCACTATCACGAATCTAAGCTGAAGTTTCACTTGCACAACTCAGGTATATATGGTCAGCACAGTTCCTCGCATTTTCTCCTCGATCTCCCCATGTCTTTCTTAGTTAGAAAGAAACTAAAGATCATGAGTTGATCAGATCCGAGACTGATCGACATGATCAGAATGTATGAAATATTTTTCTCTAGCAATCATCTTACAAGAACACAATTGACAAATCTGAAAACCTGTACCAAACAAGTTTGAGATTAGATTATTTCCAGATTAGCCCAAGAGGCGACAGATATTATAACAAGCAATAGTAAAGATGATGGACTTTAGTGTAATATGTAAAGCAGGGGAGATCTGCACATCTTGATGCTCTTGGTACGATGGCACATTCTTCGCTATAAGTTATATGGTATGAGCGTGTGCAACAAAAGGACTTACAATCTGAAGATATATGCATGGGTCTATATTTCCAAATAAGTATCAAACCAAAGTGGCAAGCCCTGAAGGACACAATCCAATAGTTGGCCATTATGTATTATATTTTTCAGCCCAAATCGGCGGATTATTTAGTGTGCTGCAGGTGGCCCTCCCTGCCTGATCACTTTCATAATGAATCCTTCGATAAGACATCTGGATTGTGGATGTGAATCTCCTGAATAATCATGAGTATCCTGGATCCCCAAAATTTCAAGGGAGAAACCATTGACCAAAATGATGGCTTCATCGTAGACGACATAACGACAAAACGAGCATAACTCAAATCCCACAGGCCTTGTTTCCGGGATCCGCGATCCGCAAGCGCTAAACCTCTCGGCGAACCAAAGCCAAAACAAAATTCATTCATATATACATGATGATTGTCTCTTGTTTAAAATTAATCCGATTCGCACATGGATTTGTTATAGCTCCGCTGGTCCTGAGCTGTAGAGATGAGCACGTTCGATATCACAGTCTCGACATAGTGGGAAACGTTGAGCACTTTCGCTCATCACCAAATATCACAGGTGATGAAGAGTATTGAACACTGCAGTAGGAGTAAAAGAGAACAACATCTTACTAACGTTAGGTTAAACTTAATCTTGTACACGGAATATATATACGTACCATCGGATGGAAAAGCACTCCGGAAGAAATCGAGGATGGCACCTATGGAGTTGTGAAGATTGTTATGCTCCATGTTAAGAAAGTACTGAACACTAATCGGTTTTTCAACCATTCAATACTCAGGAGGACATGGTGATGACAATGAATACAACTTTCCGAAAGAAGACTATATGTTGTTAGCTCATGAATCGGAGATGTCGTGGGAGTTCGGTACTCCGGTTTTCGGTCGTACCCTTTACACGTGATACGCTTGGTACGCTGACTGGCAACTGTGTTGGAATGTCTTCGATGTAAACCTGACGAGCCAAGATTTCTGTGAAGAACTTACCAAAGGACTTCTGTCTCTTATCACTGCGTCTGGAAGTTTGATAACATCGATCTAGGCTACGACCGTGGTGACGGCGTAACAATCCCCTATGGACACTGGGACACCAGTTGCTAGACACGGGTACGGGAATGTAAGCGCTAATGTGAGACCCATCACCTTTTGAGATTGGAGCATTAGATTCTTTCACCATGAACAGCATGTGTACAAGTAGTGTAATTCTGATCTAATGTTTGTTATCTGATTCTGGTGACGAAACATTCTTCATTGTAGTTTTACCTCCGTTCCAGCGTTTGCTGAAAATGTGGCACTGTATCATCGTCAGTGTAAGTAATGTGTCAAGTTGTTCGGACTTATTCTTACCACAACTTACGCTTTAAAATAAATGATTTTATGTATCTTTACATGCATATTTTATCATTACATTAACAGTTACTGTAGTTTTAAGTTTCTGCTCTTATCAATTATTTTACAATCTGATTTCCAGATCCTTTCATACACAACGTAACAATCGGTTTTCTTGTTCACTTCATTTTCGTTGTACTGAACGACAAGGTTCCTAACGTTGCTGATCAGTTGAACAATCAGTTAAATGTTTTTCCTAGACCTTTGAACAAAATGTTCTTCTTTTTTCTTTGAACAAAATGTTATCGCTACCGCCAATGAGTGAAGTGAAGGCTTTTAAAAGCATCTCCACTGAAGAAGCACGCTAATTGACAAACTGAATGAAAGGATTTGTTAGGTTAGGTGGGTTGAAGGGAAGTGTATCCACCGGACACTATTTGCTCTATTTCTTTTGTAAACATTTGCTCCGAGTCGGAAAGCTTTGATGCATGGTCGAGCCAAGATCCACAAGTATGCACCCTTGTCATAGTAAGAACATAGACAAGCCCTAGTGATACAAGGAATAGATGTATATGATAAGAGAGAGTGTAGAGCTTGCTAAAACTATCATTCCATCAAGGTAGAAGTAAGGCCTCTAATCCAATGGCTGGGCAAAGAGAAGAAGGATGTGAGCTTATGTCGTACCTTCGGGATAAATTCGGGATAAAGCATCTATCATCTGTTGTAATAATACTTATAAGAGAAATGATTGTCATCCATGTCCCTTGCATATATCTCAAGGATGGCTCTATCTGCAATCACAAACCATAAGGATAGCAAAGGTGCCAAGAGAACCCAACTATATAGTTGTAGTCTCTTCCATCGATAAGAAACCTACCGTTCCATACAAAATAGATGTTTCTATTTGTGTCAAATCTTTTAGATGACCAAAGAGAGAAAGCTCTTATGATAGAACTTGCTTTGTAATTTTCTCATGATGTATAAGAAGTGAGGCGTCGATGTGATCATTCTCTGATTGGAAAGAAAAAAATTCTTCATCAATATAATCAACTTTTTTATAACCTCATGTTAAGAGATTACTAGGGTCCCATCAAGTGTACAACTTTGCTCAATGTCGTAAGTTTCAGAATTACCCATTTCTCCAATGTGGGAGTGAATCAGAAATCTTCAACCGTGATTCTGAAACAAACTACAGGTTAGCATTTAGTGGATGTTGTCATCATATTCCAACAGTCATGTATCAACAATGACTATCATATCAACTAGAGGCAATTATTGCAATATAAACACAAAGCTGTCACCGTCTGGGTTAGTATAACGATAAGTGATCAAGAGTTGATTCAGTCAGAGGTAAGATGAAATAGAATCTGAAGAAGACCACACAACTAAAAAAAAGGAGATGATTGCAATCGTCCTTGCGATCTCAAAGTCATTTCCCTGCAACCACCTCCGGTTCGATCACAACAACATACACCCATATAACGTAATCAAGAAGTCGAGACCGGCAATTCAGATACAGACTTCATAGGTTTGCATGCAAGGCAATTGGCTGAAAACACCAAAAATGTGAAACCTAATACTAAGGAAATTGGAAATTTATGCTCTATCTAAAAGCTTAATCGCCTCAAAAACATGCTTTCAATGGCCACAGTAAGATTGAATGCAGTAAATGTAAAATAATCCATGTATTCACTAACATAATATTCCCGGACAAAGAAATTGTTGGCATGAACTAAGTAGAAATTTGCAAAGAACAAAATAAAAAGTTGAAAGTCATATATTACAATAACTAGACAATTGATAGGAACATTTGACACAATAACCATGAATGGAGTTGACATTTGACATGCAGAGACCTCACAATTAGACCCGAACAATAGTCTTATTGCAAACCCGTCTTCATAGATAAATAAAATCTTAAATCCTTGAATGTTAGAAATTATTTTTAGAAATAAAATTTTTTAATATATAATAATATTGTAATTTAAATTTAAAATACATTTCAAAATTTATTCAAAATAATTTGTATATTTCCGGACTTACATTCATCTATTTGTCAAGAGTCAACTGAAATTTTGGACTTGTACAACCTTGATGTTTTGGTTAGAGTTCTCTTGGAACGTAGACATAAAGAACAGGAGTTACCTTGACCAAGTTTCCGAGGTAACATAATTCAGAAGCTTTCTATTTTGCTTATAATGTTTTATCTTTCTTCTTAGATTTCTTTGAAGGTCTGGACATAAACATGAATGGGAACCCAGGTTATACTGGAGAGTCTTGGCGGTCCAGGCTCGCGGAAGAAGAAAGCATTCAAAGACATATAGAGAAGTACTCTAAGGTGAGCATGAGCACATTCGAGCTATCTTCTTGCATTATATTGAATCGCCTTGATGTGATTTTCTTATAACAATGATACACTGGTGATATATGTAACATATAAAACGATTTTAAGTCTGAAAACGGTGTAGTTGTCAAAAAGGACAAGATTCCTTGTAATTTCACCATGCTACCGATGTTCATTAACGTGATTGGTTTGAGTCCTTTCTCTGTTTACTCACGAGTAAATAACTTCAACAATGACACATTAAAGGAAAAAAAAGGATGCGAAGACAAATCAAATCGTCCATGGATAAAACCAAAGATTTTACTCACGAGTAAGGACACAATAAAATAACAAAAAATATAGGAAGACCCCATGGATGAAACCCAATGAGGCTAACATGAGGCTAACCGGTAACATGAGGCTAGGCCCCAATGTTAAACTCACGAGTCAAGGTGTTACGTGCAGTATAAATCCCGTACATGACATTCTCCTACATGTTTGACCAGCCATAACATCCAATGCGGTCGGTGCACTCTATTGCAAGTAAGTGTAATTACCAACATGAAATTTATGAATTGAAGGTCGATATCCACCTCTCTAGATGGAAGCATAATGCAAAATATCTCTATGTTGAGCAATAGCCAAGATATCAAATGCCATGGACATTACTCTATGAAAAAATTCTGCCCTTTCATAACAGCCATCTAGATTCCCTCTCTTAAAATTATATGTGACGGTTCAAATGACTCGAATATTTTAACGTTTGAGTGGAGTCTCGGGGATAGCATTGAACTTGGACTTCAATACCAATTCCTCCATCTAATGTGCTCCTCAAGTTAATCCTTAAGTCGCTTGAGTTATAATAAATTCTTAGAATAGGGTTATACAGCCTAGGATATAAGGTATATTATATTGTCCTATACAATAGTTATAAGAAAAATTGTACATAATCATATGGATTAGAAAAACCCTTATTTTTTATAGATATCTTGATTTTATATTATACGAGGGATTCTTGGACTGAAAATAATAATAACATATGTGTATGAGTAAGTGCTTTTTCTTCAATGAAAATATATACTTAACTCTATGGAAACTATACTATGTCAAAAAAAAACCTGTATTTATGAAACTGAAATGCCCCAACAGATTAATACAATAAAACTTCGGGAATTGAATCTTTCCCATAAAATTCACTTTCCATATCCGTAAAAGTTTAGTTGAAAGATTATGTGGGTCCATACAATTTTTTGCGGATGAATTTTAAAAAAAAAACCTCTCTAGAATGCCAAAAAACTCGAGAAAAAATATAAAAAATTGTGAAATTTAAAAAGTTAAGAATGATTTTACGGGAATGGTAATTGTATGCATCCCATCAAATGTTTTCTCCTAACCAGTAAAACTTTGTTACGGGAATGCTATAAAGTGTAATAGGAGTGTTTTTAAAGCCCCTAATACACATCATATTCTTTTTATCTAAGGTAAAGGAGGCTGCATTAATACTGGTTATAAAGAACTTTTGTAAACTTTTCCAAGAATGCGGAAAGGTGAGATAATGGTACGAGATCAAGATCAATGTAAGTATAGTTTGCTATGTAAACCTTCTACGTTGTTAGTGATATTAACATTAAAGCCAGACACAGTAAAATAACAAAAAGGATGGGAAGACCCCATCGAGACGTTAACGAGAGATCTTGACTATTGCATCACACTGAAGTACATGGTTCTCAGTACGTTTTGTCCTCTCCATGCTCGCAATCAAGAGTTTTCTGATGTACAGTCTGGGTTCACCTGATCTCTTGCCTCTTATGGAGATCTGTGTCCTTCATACCCTCTATTGCTAGCAATCGATTTGATAAACTCAGGTCCTATATGTCATTCAGTCCTTGGAATCAAAGTCTAGAGTTTGATTCCAAGGACTGAATGTAGATGTCGGGGGTAAGTTGAGCCTTGTTCATGGCGTTGGCCCAAGAGCACCCGTATAGCTATCAAGGATGTATCCACATCTATATGAAAAGATTTTTCCTATTTTTGCCTAACTAGCGTAGGTGCTATTACAACTTGTCATTTCATTCGTTAAAAGGTATCATGATGTTCAGTCATACATACGTATTCCACCACCTTCTAACATGGCTGATATAGACACATAAGCTTTCACGTATCTAGTATTAGCCAATATTGCCATGGAAAGCCTTCTGTTCTCTAATATTCCAAGGAGATTCTAACGCAACTATCAACTTGATTTTGTTGATATCCACTTCCAAGCCTCGAGTTGATACTTGTAGTGCACATACATATCGCATCATAACATACATTAGTTAAAGGAAGAGGGAATATTAGGTTGTCAAATTTATAGATGTACCTGTTAATTAGACTGAAACTGAAGACTCCTCTAAGAACGGTCATAAAACATACCTCCATTTACTTCACAAGCGGTATGCTCATAGCCGCTAAGAGGAATTACTTAACTACTGAATGGAAAGCATTGAGAATGGTTTACATGGTCCGGAAGTTCCGGCACTATTTATTGAACTACGCATTCGTCTTTCATGTTGATCATTACCCAGTTAAGTTCTTGGTGCAAAAGATTGACCTATCCGACAGATTGGTCCGATTGACGTAACTGTTACAAGAATTTAATTTCACCATTCATACCAAGAAAGGAATTCATCATACGAATGGAGAATTTTTTATCTCAGTTAGAAATTCATTTTTCATCTTAGTCGGTCGAATATGACTTTCCAGACTTGTAGTTGTTTCAGTCAATGGAGTACAAGGATACACAATATTACAATTTATAGAAGTATGTATAGACCAAAAAATTATCATAGGAGCAACGAATAGTGTTTGTGCATAAGTGATATATGTATTGCTATCCAATATTTCAATGAAATGCAAAAAAAATTATTTTGGATAAACCTAACCATAAAAAATAAAAAAAATTTATTTAAAAACTAATTTTTAATAGAAGTAGAATTCTTTTCTATAGCAACTAAGTATACAATATCATAAAGTTTTGCTTCTATTGCTGACATAAAAACATCCCATTTTTCACAACAACAAACAATGGTTAGAGATGGCCATGGTAGTGATCCAATAATCAAAGTTTGTTGGATGTGACCAAACTACAATAAATCTTATCGCAATTCATCCGGTAGTTAAAATCTGTTAAATTAATTAAATTAAAACGCTCAGTCACATCTCAATCTCCGAGTGTCAATTTTGAGTTGCATCTTCTAAATTATGACTACAATCTCTCGACTATGTATGTGTATTGCCTCATTCCTCGGTGATAGCTTTGTACATCTCATTCCTTTGATCCTTGGAATCACCATGGTTCTCATTAGCCTCTACCAACTGTTGTGTCTCTATCTCATCTCACATAGCTCTAACATGCAATCAACGAACAAGATATAGTTGAACATGATTACTCAATGACACCCCATCGCATGCATGAATCTTTTAAGATGCATTGATATTTCTCTAATCAAATTGGCTGCCTCCAGTAGAAAGCAGAGACAACCGCGCTTGTCGAAGGAGAAGAAAGCTCATCCATGGTATCATGATCCGGTGCAGGGATCTGCTTGAGCTCGTCTATCATGCTCGTGAAATTGGGCCCAAGCATCATCAGTCTTATATAATCCAGATTCTGTTTGTAGCCAACTGAAATTATGACACAGCAACACAGCCATGTGTTGCTTACAAATATGTATTCAATCGCCGTGCACGCTCAAAAATGTCACATACCCTGCACTAGTTCTTACTACGTGGGTGGGACCGTTGAGACAAGGTATGTTGGTATGGACGAGGTGTCGAAAATGAAGTCATGTTGACATAAGCAACATACAAACAAAGGAAAAGAGATAATTGATGGGTAGAAGAATGATACTGGAATCTGTAACGCAGACGCTTCAGCGATGAAGCAGCTGTCCTTGTGGCACTTGCAGAGACGATCGTCCAGTAGTCGCTCTCTGGATAAAGATCCTGACGATCGGTGACCTCTCTCGTCGATCTTGGCATCGCTCAAGTCATAACTCGCCATAAAAAATCTCCCTTCCTCTTGTGACCCCGACATCAAACTCAAAATGAAAATGAAGTGACTGTCCAAAAATCAGGTGAGCTCAAATTCTGTGCGACTCCATTTCGCCCCCACTTCCGTTCGTTCCATCTGGTGTTTGTCCAATGAGAATATACATCATAGTCTCGCATGACACCCACTGGGAAGTTCATCTAGATATCGTACTCCTTGAATACTCGCTTCCAGGTTTCATTGTTTGAAATGGGATACACTTTCTAGCTCTGATGGGTATAATTGCCATCAATATCATCCACCGATTCTCCGAATTCTGATAAGTTTTGAAAGTCGGACTTTTTAGCATCGGGTAATTCTCCCGTTACTAGGAGTGAATCTTGGTTCGTCCATATTTACTCAACATTCGATGTTCACCGTTACCTTTCATTGTGGAGCTTTCTCCTCAGAATAAATACACCTCGTTCCGTTAACTGTCAAAACATCCTAACTCTTGATTGAATTGACAATTCCCAATTCTTGGTGGCTTCTTTCCTTCCTTCTTCTCTTACTATCGACATTAGACAGAAGAAACTTGCGTTTAGTGGATCAGTCGGATGAAGGAGAGATGCTCTGACATGCAGGAGCTTCGTCCAGGTCCACAGAGGAAAAGCAATCCCAGAAGTCACTCGTCCGGCTCGTTTCTTGATTTTCTTTTCAGTATAAACTAATCATGCACTGCCAACAAAAGAATTTCGGTATGTTCAACGAAATCAAGAGTCTAAGATTTGTATGGTTTCCTCCCACGGTCACCAGTTCGATTAGGGCCCTTGCACTTGCATTAGAACCCGTCCCTCTTGTAATTCTGTCACCTTGGTGCTTCGTGCATTGCACGCGAATGGTGTAAACTCGGGGATCTACTTATCGTGGTTAATATGTGCGTAGACACAGAATTAGACGAGCTCGCATACCTCCGCAAAAGATTCATGTATTATGGTCACGCGGACCTCTTAGTGAAACTGGGTCCACTAATTTTTAAACTAAAGTCTTTCTTACCCCCATCTGCCTGACAATCTACTTCATATGACCTAATGCAGATGTTAGTCAATAACCAACAACGTAAATGAATGTGGTAAGTTTTTCTTCCTTGCTGTTCTAAACGACTCTCCCGCATCGAATTTGGTGGTCTGTATGCAAAATTCCCTATACAATCTACTTCGAGTGTTCACCAGGAGCGTAATTATGGTACACTAAGAGCTAAGAGGTTGGCTGGTACTCCAATGCCAGGACTTCTGGTGTTGCTGGTTTGTAATGTGTTCCATTGAGGCCTGCAAGAAATCCCGATCACCAACTTCAACGATTACTATCTTGCAACTTCGAAATCATTTCATCCGTTTGCTCATGTGCTATATGAACGAGGGACGACTTACATTTCTCAGTGAAGTGGACAAACTCTGACAGTAACCTCAGTTTGGCTGTCCACAGTACCCACAAGGCCGGCCAAATTAAGTGATATTTCAAGTTCTTTGTGGTCGGAGAACCAACCAGAGAAGAATCTTGAGTGAAAGTTCAGAGGTGTAGCCTTACCAGACAGCACAGTGCTCACTGCTGGGTTTGGAATATGCAGCCCCACGATCCGTTTACTGTCATTCGTTGTCTCCAGACGGACGACACGGAGTTTTCTATGACTAGTCCGAACCTTCATTCACGAAGAAATATAGAACCTCATCAGATCAATTCAAATGAATAACATTTTCATCTCCACGCGTAGCAGCTCAATCACCTCATGTAGTACTTACAAAGAACTAAAGTAAACAACCCCGGCGGACCTAAAGGCCAAATAGGCAAAGCAATAAATTAAAACAGAGACTATAACCAGAAGATTCAATACCACCAGAATTTGAATAAAATTGATTAGATGATAAAATACATACCTGCTTAGATAGGGCCTTCTCAACAGCGCCCCATACAGGTAGTATGAGACCCCCTAGGATATTCATTTGCTGTATTCTTCTGCCCACAGTGCAGATGCTGCCTATCTTGCACTTCGGCCCGTGCATACACTACATACATACCGTATGCAAAAGTTAATTTGTAATAAAAAGTTTCCATGGTTTCTTTGGCAGATAAGTGTTGGATATGAAGGCGGGCGTCGTTACCTGATCTGCTGACAGTGTGTAGTCTTTCAACCATCCTTCCTTGGCTTGTGCGAGCGAAGAGAATTTGCTGTACTTCGTTCTAAGCTCAGTCAGTGACATTTCCCTGCAAAAGATGAGGTGGAGTCGACTGAGAAACTCGCTGATGGGCTGAAAGTGTTGCCTCCGAGAAACAAAGTTGTGAAGAGGGTGAATGAACAGGCCTCGACATTTGCAAATGAAACCAGAGCGAAAAAAAACCTCGCAGCTTCGCCACTTGCTGGCCGGAAAATTCTAAAGCTGTGGGAGATTGATCCAGATCTGTGAACACATGCCAACACCAAATTACAACTTGTTAGGATCATAAAGCTGATTCCTGCAGCCTCCCAACAACCTATAAGACAAATAGAAGCGAAGACAGAAGTTATAGACTATTAACGACACTCCTTACTTCTCAATAGCAAGAAGACAGTGTGTTCTTCCTTGCCATTCTCTCTTGGACTGATAGAAGCCATTTTCAGACTTGTCATCCTCCCTAGAATTTTGTTCCAGAAGCTGATTCGCATCCTGAAATGAGCAGCAGGGATTTAGCTTTAGATGCAATATAGATGTCAATCAGTGTTGTTTGCTTTGAACGCATTATCGTTTAATATTTACCTCATAAGAGAATCCTTTATCAACTTTGAGTAAAAACAGCGTCGTAAGAGCTCCAGACATAGGATCCCTATGGACTGGCTGTTCCACCAATCAATCACACTCAATTTAGAAATCATGGAGGGCTGTAAAAAAATAAGAAATCCCGAAAAGTTCTCATCGAAATCAAGAGGACAACCACAAATGCTCATGCAATGAGAGAAGAATTACTGGAAAATAAAATAAGGACAGAAGGAATCAAATAAATACATACTTTGGGCTCTTCTTGCAATTCAATAGAATTGGCTCGTATGTCCACAATCCCAGAATCGAACTGTCCGTCTTTCCGAGCCCCTTGAACTAAATCGTCAAAAATGTTCACGAAGAACTCGAACAGACTGCACAATCGTGTCATGGGGGTGGATAACAGCATTAAGAGACGAATTGCAAGAAATAATATAACTAATCAGACCAGCGAAGAGACATCTCTCTGCATCTAAAATTCACAAATGAATGTTTGCCCAGCTCAAATCTAGGCAGACAAGAACTATACATGTAAGGACTAAGAATTAAACCAAAAGATACCAGCCCTCTCTTGGTAGCAAAGGTGTCTCGCTCGAATTAGACCTGTGTTCGAGTCTCAGGCTGAGAACACTTCTGGAAAACCCTAGTGGATAGTGACCTCGAGAACCGGTTGTTTCCACCGGAGGTCAATGCAGGGAATGAAGTGCCTGTAAGAGCTGAAACTCCAGGCCAAAAAATGCCCAAAGAAAGAAAAAATGGAGAAAGAAAGGACTACAGTAAATTTCGTGAATTACGAGAACCAAAGTAGTAGCTGAAATCAAAGGAAAATAATTCACCATTGACATCATATATCTGCATAGTGCACGTAGATCCCAGGAACCCAAAAACATAGAGAGCAAGAGGGGCGGAAAAAAGTAAGCTGAAAATATGGGAACGCAATTTCCATTATTGCAAACAAGCAATCTCTGTGAAGATACAGAGTAAACATCAAAACAGGTTTATACGAAGGGGTATCAGATCCCGTCGCAGACGTTTAAACGAACAACACCGCATTGCTCATCAATCGCATCACAACGACATACAAGCACTACCTTGTGTGAACTCCGGATTACAAGAAAAGGAAAAAGGAAAAGGAATAACCCCTCCAGGAGAATATGCATAATAAATCAAAGCACCAGGTGATAGAATGGTAAACTGCGCCAAATTTTCTGCAGTTTAGAAGATACACTATTCTAAATAGTGTCCAGGAACGTCCAACACAACAAAATCATGACCATCAAAGCACCACCAGCGCATGAGCAGTAATCATTAGCAATAATAGCAGTTAGCAGGCAGACGAGTTCACACATCTACCCGTCTTACTATGCTGGAAGTTCTCAAGAAAAGTAGAAGAATCGAGAAAACAAAAAAACAGTGGCAAGCAGAGTATGGAAAGTGATCAATGAAGGAGCAGAAAACAATCCACGCAGACGAGAGGAGCTCACAACAAATAAGAGACAGACCGATGGGCACGGCAGGAAGGCGAATACAGGCATCGCAAGAATCGTTCGAAATGAATATGTATATCAAGTCAAGTCAGGGTGCTCTTAAGAGCTCCCCGCGTGATAAGGTGTAAAAACTTGGTCCGTGGTTTTAGTTCTTACGAAACTTGGATCTGCATCTTCTTGAGAAATCCTTCTGATAAGGAAGTTAGTTTGGCTATGAAGCTGAAAAAATAGCAGAATTATGATCGTTATATCCAAGTTGGATCACATTGAATACGAAATATCTAATATGAAAAAACGATAATCAATGGACAACATAATTTTACCGGTTTTGAAAGCCCGGTTCTAAGCCAAGCACTCGATTCAAGAATCGCCCGACATCATGCAGATCCGCTTCAGTAATACGTCCCATGCCTTTGAAGGAAGCCTTACTCCCAGGGTTGAACTGACCAGCTGCCCACGAAAGTGAAAAACATAACCCAATCAAGATATTGTTCTGAACTTTGACAACACAGTGCCGTCGTACAAAAAATGACAAATCCTCGCTGACACACTAGCAACAGTCTGCGTTAGTCATTTAGGCATCATTAAAATATACAATGATAGATATCTTACAATTAACAATTAACGTTCACTTATAACACAAGATAAGGCTTAAGAACACAAAAGAAGCGTGCGTAAGTCAGTACATTCAACAACCCTCCAGCTGAACAAAAGAATCGGCGTTTTCACCTTGAGCATCTCGAATGATTCCGACGCATAAGAGGGCTGCCCTTGAGAACAAGTAGAAATCTTTGTCCGATTCTCCGTTCTTAGTTGGAGGAGGTACGGGAGGTTCTAGCTGCAACTCCAAGAAGGCTATGAAGAATTAATTCTTCAGCACTAAACCACGGCTAGAAGATGAACTTGCAGCATGAAATAAGAGAAGAATAAAAAAGAAAAAAAAGATATCAACCTGCTCCAGAACAGCTTTGTACATCATAGCCAGCGCTTTCTTCCCATAGCCGCTGTCATAGTTGTAGGCACTGAGGGACTGACCAGCTCCGGCCCTGCAGTATGAACGTTCAAACCCTTGTGCACATAATTCAAAAGACCTTTTAATTTCCAAGGAGCACTTAACTCATCTACCTAACATGTACCAACACAGAAGCCATTTACCCACCTACGGTCACCCTGAGTCAAAGCACCCAATGTCTCCAATCGTTTCGCAACAATTGATGCAAATCGTCTTTCACCACCAAGGTTGGTGAATAGTAGCCTGTGTATCAATTGAGAACAGAAGACAACGTTACTTTCGTCCAAAATACCAGAATCTCTTCAAGAACAGAGAATCAGAAGGTTGACAGTCAAATATATTAGACTATGTTCATGAACTGGGAGTGAGAAAATGCTAGCAACAAATTAACACAGAGACCTTAGGTTTTTCAAGCATGGCAGAGCCTCTCGGATCAAGCTTCATACCCTTGATGACATATATTCCGTCACAATTCAGACTAGAGCAAAGAGGATAGAGTGAAAAGACACCGACCGATATTGAGGAGCAGAAGCTTGATTGGAGCGGTGAGTTCTACCAAATTGTTGAATTGCACGATCCGCACTCCATGGAAGCTCTAAGGTAATATGCACTCTTCTTTTCTGCAGACATAAGGATAGCGTTATCTTTCGCAGCGACCATCCTGCACCACTGTTTGTAGTCTCTCTCATATATAAAAACACGGGCGTTGCTCTGTGCTCACTTCTCCCTGATTTGTGTTCCACTGCCTGCTGTCAAATACTTTCTATATGTTAATAACCAGCTGCTCAAAAAGGGCAAAAAAAAGTTTAAAAGCACCTGATTCAGAGCGCGCCTGTCCGCTTGCAAGGATACACCAGCAGAGGCAGCTTCCGAAATCACTGCGACGAGTTTCTTCCCGTCCATAAATTGCTGTTTTTCATGCATATTTATCATCTCCATTGTTACATCCTTGCTGCAGAGAATGAACGCGCAGATTAGCTGGAGCAGACATGAAAGTCCACGTTAGACGATCCAACGTAAGGAAAGCAAAAACATCCGGAATTAGACCAGCTAGCCTCTCTTTTGATTTACAATATATGTTCATATAGCAATACTACACACCGAGCCCATCTAGCTCTGGTAGGTTCCGTACGTATTGCGTGCTTGGTAAATAACCCCCTTCCCATTTGCCGCACGCACGAGCATGCCCCTCCGGCCTGTCATTTCTGCAACACAATCAGGACCTCCCAGCTGCCAAAACATGGAAATGTAACCATAAGCTCCAGGCAGCCTAAGCACAAGAAAAGTACTTGTGAACTATTTGCCTGATTTGGCAGGAAGAGGCAAAAGAATCAGCAAAAGGAAAGAGTGTGGCCCATAGATATCGATAAGCGGAACGACTTCATCATCTCAAGTAGGTGACAACGAATTAGAAAACTAGAATAGGTCTGAACATTGTTTACAAGAAGCTAGGGAACAATGCATACTCTCAAAATGAAAAAATATGGAATTCACAGTCTGACAATCCATGGCAAGGTCTCTCTTGACATACCTTCAAACTGGGAGCAAGTTTGAAGGTATGTCAATCATGCCATCTTACTAGCTTCTACAAACCCACCTGATCAATGATGTCATCCAGTGGATTATTCGGTAAATCTAGGCCCCGAATAACCTCCATAACTTTTGTCCTTCTCTCCTTGGCTGCCTCGAACCTGCTTCGATAGAGTAACTTCGAGAGTTAGGTCTTTGCATCATGAAGATTTTGAAGCTATGTACTAATCTTGGCTCTGTATGCGCTTGTTTACATACCTTTGGAACTGGTCTGCGATAAAAAGTCGGCGTTCTTGTTGAATTTCATTCAACTCCTTGCTGCAGTCAAAGCAGTGCCAACGCTTGTTTCTGGGTACCTCAGTAACTGGAGGCGCATGACAGCCAGTATGTGTAACTCGCAAGCATAGACAACATTCCACCAATTGTTGTGACGCCTGTTCCATTCACAGCAGATAATATCATTCTCTAACAACCTGTATGCACCAGTTGCACACTACGTCGATCCCTCAGACCAAACTTCGGCATTTTTTCATCAGTGAGACAGATCTTTCTTCTAAGAGATGGAGGGAAGGGCCCTCAGGGATGGGTACGCCACGAAGAGAGGAAATCAACACCGGAGAACAATATGCATGAAAACACTTCGGAAATACATGAAATTCAAGCCTGATTGGAACACAAACCGAACAGTATTCCTAAGGACAAAAGTTCAGAGCATGATAAAAGAAAGTCAAGGACCAACAGAGTGGTTACAATTACAAAGCGGGGTGGGAACACTCACATCTTCACTTGAGCAGATACTGCAGACTTTGAAATCATCATCAATTTCAGTTGACTCTCCATCAGATTCAGCTACACACAAGGGATGAAAAATTAACTAGGTATGAGACGAAGCAACGCCAACTAACGCAACTCAACTATTTCAAAGTTGAGAAGAAATACAGTGTAAGAATAGAATAAATCTACGTGCGGACAAACATGAGTAACGTGATTGTACTGAAACCTTATATAAATGGCTGAACATTAACACTCGGAAATAGGTGTTGAGAATGAATCTGAGAGAAGTAAAAACGTGTTTTTAACAGAACAGTAATTATCTAATTCCTCGGCCGTTAGGTCTTCTGTCCCAATGACTGTGATTGAAGCGATAGTAAAATAAGGACAATCTCACGATTCTTATATCATGTCGCGTACAACTTAAGACGTAAGATGTCTTCTCTTGTTTAAATCTTTTCTGACTTTTCAAAGTTGAGAAGAAAATACAGTGTAAGAATAGAATACATCTATGTGCGGACAAACATGAGTAACCTGATTGTACTGAAACCTTATCTAAATGGCTGAACATTAACATTCGGAAATAGGTGTTGAGAATGAATCTGAGCGAGGTAAAAACGTGTTCTTAACAAAACAGTACTTATCGAACTCCTCGGCGGTTAGGTCTTCTGTACCAATTACTGTGATTGAAGCGAGAGTAAAAGAAGGAGAATCTCACGATTCTTATATCATGTCGCGTACAACTTAAGACGTAAGATGTCTTCTCTTGTGTAAATATTTTCTGACTGAGCACGCTATCTTTTAAACTTAAAACTTAATTTGACTTACTTTCATCATCCTCGTCACCATCCTCGTCACTGCCCACGGGTATAGCCGACTTTTTCGACCGTCCTCTTCCAGGGACATTTACGATGCTAGAGAAAGGTCGCTTCCGACTCTCTCCTTTGAAGATCTCATCGTCTGATAAAGCTCAAGAAGCACAACAATGTTTTCTCAATCACAAATATACAGCAACCTTCTTTCAAAAACAAAGGAACTCTACCCACTCAAGTAGTTAGTGCTGTCGATTTATGACCTTGCAGCGTTTTGGGTTCTGGTGGGAGAGGATAGTGCTCCTCTACAAGTTTCAGCAGCAATTCTCTTGGTCCTGAGACAA
Organism: Marchantia paleacea; assembly: GCA_014180765.2. Lineage (NCBI taxonomy): Eukaryota > Viridiplantae > Streptophyta > Marchantiopsida > Marchantiales > Marchantiaceae > Marchantia > Marchantia paleacea. The sequence goes on along the minus strand of MUAA02000086.1, from coordinate 1,965,927 downwards.
AATCATCAAGCTCAACTCCCTGCCCAACAACATCACAGGTTATCACTAGCGTTGCCTGCTACAAAGTTCAAGCCCTCAGAAAACAAAAACTAATAATTGCTTAAAAAAGCCACGGAGAAAAAACACAGCAATAATCTTCAATATGCGGTAACTTGTACTTGACCAAGAAAACCTAAAGTTTGTGTTAAAAAAAAATTTAGAGACAGAATTATTTAAGGTAAATAGATGTTCCTACAGATCCCAGACTGCTCTTTTCTTTTATCTTTCAGAATTGGGACAAAAGAACACACATATTTGTTCACGGCCTCTTCAGTGCGAGCTTCCCCTGTACTCTGCAGACCGATGACGACACATTTTCCTTCTAGAAGAGCTTGCTTCGCCAATCTGACAGCGGCAGGTACTTTGGCTGACATGCATATATGTCGGAAAAAGCGCTGCAAGTACCGAACTTTGCTATTATTAGTGCACAAGAAACTGTAAACGAACTATTTTAACACCAGGAGACACTACGCATCATCAATCAATATCGCATGCAGACTTACAACATAACCCTGAAGACAGGTCTAGAATTTCTAACCCGTTAAACTTGTCCTTGTCATGATACACCTAGCCTTGTTGTTGTAGCCTAGACACAATTCAAAAGACACTTCACACAACAACTAAGCGAGAACTGGGATCGAACAGCTCATAAATTGTGGCCAAGGTTAACGCAGGCTTTAGTGGAAACAATCCAACAAAACAACTTGACGATGAGCATTAGGTTAGTAAAAAAAGTACAACCTGAAGCATGAAACATATGTATGGAAACAAGAAGTAAGGGCAAGTATGAGAGGATGCATGGGGAGTTGGAGGACGGTGGTATTTGTAGTAGGTTGGTGAAATTGCCATCATCAACAAAACCCCTTCCTGAAAAAGGTGGGCGATACATGAGTGGTACATGGGAAGATGCTGAGAAGTGGGATTCGTAAAAAGCTCCCCTCTTAACGAGAAAGGTAGACATGATACGAGATTTCCACTAGTGGAACTAGATATAAGAGAAGTTGACGAAATGATAAAAATAAAACGAATCAACTACCAGTGCCTGGTCAGCATCAAGTATGGTGCTCTGATTTCTCAGGAATTAACTCAAACAGTTTACATAAATCTTCGACGGAAGGATATCACGGCTATATATAGAGGACCACAAACGCAAGACCCATAGGACGTATGAAATTATAAGTCTTTGGAACAACTGAAATAAAACGTGATCAACCCGCAAGTACTTAATACCCAAGGGGACCAAAGAGTACAGACCCAGGAGGTACAACCCTAGGGACTCTATCTAAGGCATAAGGGGATGCATTGTAACTAACAAGCAGTAAAGAACAAAACAGAAGCTTGGCATAGTATAGCATCCCGATGAAAAAATCTTCGAGTTCAAAGGACAACATTCATAGAAAATCCAGAACAGAAGCCTCTAGGAACAATGTGCATTGAACATGTTAGTGTAGGTATCCAAATGTGATAAATTTATATCATTATCAAGGAACTAACGAAGGGCTTCGATGTATGGTCAATGAAAGGTACAACAATGCAGTCCGAGAAAATGCGCAGATAATTGTATCCGTCATTTAACAAATGCAAAATAAAGCATTATGCCCATGGTTAGACAGACACGAGTATTCGTTGCGTAAGAGGAGCATGGAATGTCCACTCAAGAAGACGATGTACACCGTGGATGTGGGATTTTTTCCTTGCGTACCTGAGGAAAGGGAAAGCTCGTAAAATAGACAAGGAAAACATACAAAAGGACATGCTATGTGTTGCATGTGTACGAGGACCACAAAAACCTAGTTACCTGTAAAGCAAGTTTGCAGTACTTGTTTGCAGTCTCAAAAAATAAAATATAAAAAAATCAAGTACAAAAGAGAAAATCAGAATAAAGTATACGCTAAACACTGACCTCCTAGAGGTTCAAGTAAACCGTTCCATAAAAATAGACATGAAAAAGGAGCAAAACTGTATATAATGCAGAAATACAATAAAGGTTAAGCAGAGTCCACCTGATGATTGGCCCAATACAGGCGCCAAAGTTGGTTCTGATTTGGCCTTCTATCTTGGACAGCCTCTAAAGCAACCATTAACTCCGTTCGCAGCTCGTTCCAAAATTGCGTTGCAGTGAAATACATTTTCTTCAACCAGATAACAGAGAAGCATCAAAAAAGAATCCTAGCAGCAGTCCAAGAAATCGTTTGTGTATTGAAACGACACGATTAATTTCCAAATGAAAACTCCGTCTGAGAAAGCTGTTCAAACCTTCATATTTGATTCCAATGGAACCTCGTCAATGGCAAACTCTGCACTTTTAAAACTCAGTGTCCTGCACAAATACATACCCCTGCAAGACCAGAGGTTCTTTTCAATATGTATTTCTTCTCCTTTTCCAAGAATAAGCCACAACTATTATGATAGATGTACTAAAGGTATTCACAAGTGATGATTATTTTCTTTGTGGACATCTGAAAGCTCCGAAAGAACCTCACTTACGGTAAGAAATCCTACTGTAAGAGAGACCTTCTTCACTCTCAAATAGTCCTCTTTCTTATCCAATCTTACTTCTTTCCAGTATGTAACTACTAGGTGCGTGTCCTCGGTCGAAAGAACATGAAGGGTAATGAGTGCAGTAGTAAACTATCCTGTCTACTACACGGAAACACTTTGATACGATACGTTCGGTCAAAATCTTGGTAAAATTGTGAGGTAGCAACCATTGTGGGGTCTTCCCATCCTTTTTGCTATATAACTTGGTTCCACTTGTACTAGGCGAAATACCCAGTACCAAAACACATTATGCTTGGTGTACTTCTTCACTTACATTTGTTATTTATGTATTGTATTTATGTAGCAAGATCGAGTACAAGTACTCAATACGAGAGGAGGGGCTATGACCGAAATTAAAAGGTATGCCGATACAGTAAAGTTCCAGTTGTACCCGCAGGTTAGTACCAAAAATTGCTTCGCATAGAGAATGGACATGCAACCTACTTGAATGCAGCCTGAAGAAACAATCGGATGCCGATGTCTGTATTTGAGAGCAAACGCCAAACACGTGCAGATAACAATCCAGGAAAGACGAGATTCAGCATGAAAAAACTGTGGAACTGGAAGAACAGTGTTAGCAGGTACCACCTAGGAACCCAAGCAGGGATGTGCAAGCTTGGATTCTATGGATACAGAATAGAATCCAGAGGCTGTAGTCGACTTGGAAAGTGATCGAGTAATCTGGTTGATATATGCACTATAAGAGGAGCTAAAAACTTGAAGAAAAGGAGAGAAATCCTCCAAATCAAGGCTGAACACCGATACTATCCATGCACTTTGGACGGCGAGTCTAAGCTTATAGTAACCTTGGACTTAAGCTTCAAGTACTGGGAATCATCTTAATTACTCATCCTCATCTACTCAAAACACAGTGGGTTAAAAACACACAGATTATAACATGCCTTTCATGAACTGCAACAACCGGCACCCAGGCTGGACAGCATCAAGTGATGAGAACAAGCGGGAGAGGGAAGGACGAAAGGAGAGGAATATCTAAGAAGTAAGAGAGTTCTAGTACTCAGAACATTAATTGCCAGAAATTATGTAAATCCTTCACCTAAGGCAAGGGACTCCATATCCTACGAACTGGAATTTGCAATCGAAGATTCTCAAAGCTGTTTACCTATAAATAATAGAAAGGAACTGTGATAGTTCGCCTGTCATAGCTTGAACTAGAACGATCCTTACCCCTAGGAACAAATGACAAGAAAAGCCATCCTCTTCACGCTCAACCAGAACTATCACTTATTTCTCCATGACCCTTCTCACTTCTTCTTCTTCCTAATTTTTTCTAACTAGCACCGGTCGGCTAGGGCATGGGGTCTATGATCTTCGGCCTATGAAAGGCAAATACTGATGAGTACAGTTTATACACGAATCACCAAGTATCTGTCCAGGGACTTTCGACACAACATAGCAAGGATTATATACTATACGAAACACCAACTCATCAGTGCCTATTGCGATGTTCACGTGGCTTGATTGAAGAGCCAGAAGAGCCAGTGTCAAGAATTTCTATATTAACTCAAGGGCGCCCTGGGCGAATTCGGTGTTTACTGTACGCTAGCTCTGGTATCGTCCATATTCCTCGTCCCCCGGGTTAGATATGACGGTTGTAGAATGAGAGTCCCGCAGTTATCCAGTGTTGGATGCGTAGAGCACATGTTATACATGGTCGTGACACACCACACACCTTTAATTCGTTTGACTGATTTCAACTACAAGTGAAACAGGAAGAAAGTAGATAGACAGCACAAATGGTCCCATAAACACACCGCCTCTCCGTAAAAACCGTTCTGGCGCAGAAAAGCTGTAAAAGATATCACTACTACTTTTGAGATTGTGTCTATCCAGATAACTTATAAATTCAAAGACCTCATAACTCAAAGAGAGTGAAAAAATCAGTATCTATTAAATTCCTGATTCACAGAAAGGTGTTAAAAAGAAGAGGTTATGAATCAAATGATCACCTAGCCTTCATGTCCATCGCAACGAGCTCTAATGCTCCTACTCCACGCTTTTCAAGTGCCACTGCCAACTTAAATCAAACAATAGCCACTTCAGCCAAGAATACAAGTAGTGCTCTTGTCACCTGATTTCACCCAATACAAAGGAATCTGAACATGCTGGACGTTTAAACTAAACCCTACCTTCTGATGACACGAAAGTAAATAACTGAGCACCCGGGCATTGAAACCACAAATCTAATATTAAGGTCTCAATCAGTGATGGTTTGGCCATCATTCTGTGTTACATGCGTCGCCCCTTTCTATTAAGGTCTGATCACTCCGCAAAAATTGATAATCTCAGAACAATTTCCTGACTATTCTCGGGAAATTAATAAATACAACTGTTCAAAACTTTACGTTGAATTGTCCAGGTACAAACCAAGAAACGCTTGGAAATGAGGGAAATCAGTTCCAGGTCCCCATAAACCAAGGCGAGCCATGTATCCCATATTGCGGGGCTCTGATGCTCCAGTCGCTGAGCAGTACACAACACGTGCATCAGATAACCGTGTCTGCCACAACAAACAACGCCCGATAACATTAATTTACAAAATGCAGATCTTGTTAATATGGTATCACAATCAAGATAACATTAATTTACAAAATGTAGATCTTGTTAATATGGTATCGCAATCAAGATTACGATTGAATAAGGGACCGAAAGAAATACAGCATTACATTTAGGGACCAGCTGAAGACTGCTGTAGCTAACATATGTTGGTACAATAGATACATCTAGGATTTTGAAAGTTTTGAAACACAAAGACATACTGAGATACCACAAAATCAACCACAAGACCTAGCATCAGAGAAGTAGGAGTTCCATGGAATATAGAAGGGAAATTCCATGGAAACAACCATCAGGGCTGTTGCGAGAAAACGATAAATCCTAAACTACATGGGAACAACCAGAAAGACTCTTGATAGATTTCCAGGGCATACTCAAAGAACAACATAGCAATCTTGCCAAATGTAAGAAGTCCAGACAAACGAAAGTATTCCAAGTTGTCAAGTACAATTTGTAGCATGCTACTACATCTGATAAGGCAAGACATTCAGAAATTCGTAACATAGACAAAAAATCAAAAAACGAAAGTAGATTAAAATAAAAATAAGCACAATTTACCGTGACAACAACCAATTTATGAAGCTAGTTCACATGTTAAAAGACAGAAGTCAGCAAGGAAGACTGAACTGTTTCCCTTATGAATATAGCTCTACTTTCAATGCCAAGCCTATGGCGTAGGTAAAGAATCTTACCCATATCTGTAGATATAGGTTGATGTAATTGTTAATCTCGGAGTCAGTTCCTCTCTGTATTTAGCAGTAGAATAGTAATCGTAAAGAGCAAAAGTTAGTTACTAACTTTTACCATAGGTAACTACTAATTTACTTTAGGGTTTAAGTAGGGTTTGGCAGCCATTAGCCACCTTAAGATTAGGTTTTCGAGTTAGGACCTCAGGTTCAAGTGTGAGCCATGAAATCTGTATATATGGCTAGTACACAGGTCAGGGTACACACCTTGCCAGTGATCATTTCCTCAGGTACTGATCACACCTTTGAGTGCTGGATTGCTGAGAAATGGGGGTGGAGTTAGCACTCTAGCTGAATTTCGAGTTGGTCTCAATTCAGGAGTGGGGAGTGCTATCTTGAGTCTGATCTTAGTGTTCTTCTCCTAGCCCGCCTGAGGGTAAGGGGGAGTGGTAGCAAGCTATGGCTAGTCCAGGAGAGTCAATATAGAGATCAGGCACTGCTGGTGATACATGTAGAAGACATCCTAATCAACTGCTGCAACAGAGTTCAGCATCTCAAAATAGGTGCTAGGGAACTTACCCACATAAGTATCAAGTGATGTAGAAAATAGTAGTACACACACAAGTACTGGTTCGTCTGCCTGTGGAGTAACTATTTGAATATATCTAGCAGGTCTTTCTATCGAAAGCAGGGTCCTACCCTGGGAAAGAACCGTGTGTAGCCACAATACGAGGATACGTGAACGTTTCTTCTAGCATGAGTACGAAATGACGAGTCCTACCTCAATATTTCTAGTGGGGATTCAGGAAAACCTTACAATGAACGAAATCTAGAGGCTTTGCAAACAGGACGTCAGAACAATTCTATGGGGATAAGAATATTAGAATTATCTCTAAGCACGTGTTAGAAGCTTGAATGGAGATGTGGAGCTAATCTTGCATAATAGCAAGCAGTAAGAGCGGGGGTGTTGTACACAGTGTTCCCTTTGTAACTACTTACATATATTGAAGTATTTTTGACCGATCGTGGGCTTATACGTGAGGACCACCAGGGACTGAGATTAGAATGCAGCGCAGAAAAGGAGAAACCATATTAAGTGGCTGTGCACAATGGCCTGCAAGTTTATAAACCAGAGAATACTGGAATATGAATGGAGAAAAATGAAAGGCCGAGCTACAGATCAAAGTAATAGAGCGGCTAAGGGTGAAAAGAGGAAAACGGGAGAAAGACATGTATATACTCACGTATTTGCATTCTTTTACACACAAACGTAATGAAAAACAATTAAAAACAGTCATACCAAGGAACGGAACGAAAGATATCGCTCCAGTACATCAACATCTGACAAGACCAAGTTCGCAAAACTTACTTGCAGCTCCAACACAGCCTCTCCAGTACGAGTGGCCTGTCCTCCAGCCTCGGGAATCAAATTTTTAGCTTTATGACACTGCACATTCAGGTATGAACTGCAATCAATCAATGAGAAATTGACTACAAGATGTTAACCACAACATGTATTAACCACATACAATATGTCACAAACTCCTCAATCAAAATGGTCTAGTACTTAAACGATCATGACCGTACAGAAACTTTGAGGATTGTGAATAACATAGATCAAACAATTGTTGAAAACTTGACTGACACTGAGATATGAAATTGCCAATGCGATGGTTCAAACGTGAAACCTCGTCAAAAACCAAAAGTCCTTCAAAATTGGTACCACACCAAGACACCAACTGCTGTAGGCGAGACTTCCCCTTCTCTGACGATGCAATGAGGCTGCTGTACGTCAAGAATAATACTCCTTCCCTCACTCCGACCTGTTTGGAGTCGAGCTTCGCATAAGGGAGTTTGTTCAGAGCATGAACTACAAAAAATAAGAGTGTTTCATTAGTTGCTACTGTTTGATCTGTTCCACACAAGTCCCATCCGATAGAAATTATGTCAACTAAACAATTGACACAGGTATATTTACAGACGAATACTATAAATTCTAAGAATGTACATATCACCATGTTTTAAATCCCCGTGAATTCTAAATTCCATTCATTTATTCATTCCGCAATGGAATGTGCAACCGAAGAATTCTGTCAGCACTTTTCCACCCAACAAATAATTATACAACAAACACTGGTGTGTACTAAACAACCGCCTATCTGATGATTTTTCCTGAAGAGACCAAAAGATCACTAACAGTAACTAAAAGAGCAGAACGAACAATAGAATTCACACCCAGCAGAGGCATTCCACCGACAATAAGAACAGAGAACAACAGAGTAGAAAGAGCACTGCTGACTCTGAAGTCCATACACTAAGGTGCAACCGAAGAATTCTCTCGGAGCCTTTCCACTTAGGAATTAACGTAGTGAAATGTGCAATTGAAGGAATCTCTTAGGGCTTTTCCAGTCACGAAATACGAAAATAACAAAGAGTGCGGACTTAAAAATACTCTGATGTATGCGAGACAAATCGAAAAGAAACTGGTAGCAGACGTGACTTGTTACTGTATATGATAAGAGGAAAGTTTGTACTTCAATTGAATCCTGAGTAAAGAAGGGACACGGTCTGAACATCCTGTCACTTCCGACAGTAAGCTTCAAAAAGCCCTATTTCTCCGATGTAAGATCTTACTCCTACCCGAGCTGAGCGACCATGGAGCGAAAGGCCCTCAGCTATATTTCTTCCTACTACTTAGCTCGTTTGAATGGTGTCACCATTCCAGACTGCGGCCCAATATTGTAATGTGGGTCGTGCAGTATGAAAACAGCGAGACGTTTAGTTCGAATGGTAATGAGCCAACACCAACGGAACTTGGTGATACCTTAACCTGTGTGTGCCCCTTCTCACCGACTTTCTGTGTTTGGGATTCCCAACTTATTCTTTTTGATAGTGAACATTACTAAAATGTAAAGGGTAACGTGGGGTATCTCTTTATCTCTGCAAGTCGGCTGCTGGTCTTGCTCCTTAAACTGTCCGTTGAATACCACATTTCGTCACATTTGCCTCGATGTCCCATATAGAGGCAAAGGTGCAGTGTGGTGAAAGGGAAGTTACATATAATTCAGATTCCATGAAAGGCATTAGAGCTGTAATACCACTTCTTGGCGAGAGACTACTATTTACAGAAGAAGCAACAGACGAAGTAAAGTAACACAAAGAAAGCAATCATCCATGCGTTTACCAACGTAGAGTAACAATTGTACTCAAATGGATAAACGCAATTTGAACACGTCAAAAAAAACGAAGATGCTTATCGTCTTAAACACAAGGTGTCGAATTTCTAATCCTTCAACACAATTCAGAAGCATGTTCCAGGAGTAGGTTTGACAAACTTTTCAAAACCTACCACAATTACGAACGCTTTATACGAACCAACTGAACCAGCTAATGACTATAATGATCCATTAGCACTCATCTTCGAATTCAAGTAGACTTAAGAACACCTTACCGCGCTCCTGGCTTTCAAAGGTCCTCCACTATATAACATTCCAGAACATACCTTCAACACAGTTAGCACCAACGTCATCCAAATCCCTCCTTGCATCGAACTTCAAGTCAGAGCCGACAGATAACCATCTGTAAAAAGCAACAACGCTCTGCGTGTTAAATACCCTCAGCAGTGCAGCATATATAGCATACTGGCCTGATAGAAACAAGATTGCTCTTAAGCTCCCACACCCCAGAGGATGTAAACGAATAGACACTGTAGAAGTATTAACGTACTCTATCTTAATAAACATAGTTTAAAATGCCCTATCGAATTCTTCCAGCAAAATTCAAAGCAAGGAAGTAGTGATTGTCGAGAACAGCAAAGAATATTATATAAACTCAAAAGGATAGAACGGAAAAGAAAAACACTGCAAATACCTAACCTACACGATCTACGGCACACAATATTGATAGACATTTTTGCGAAAGTTCAGTTACAAACCCAACATGGGCAGACCAAGTAAAAATACACGCACTCTCTAAGGAGTAACGTACGTATCAAGATCAGTAGTTATGTAAATAAGAGACACAAATGTAGGTGTAGAGGTACATAATGAAAAAAGCTAGTTTATACAATGATAGAACTGAACTCCAAGAATCTAGTGGAAGTAAATTTAGTAGTTTTGTCGATGAAAGAACCAAACTGTTGGCGCAGAGGTATCAAATGGAAGAAGCTAAAGAATTCAAATGTCAAACTGAACTCCAAAAATTGAACGGGATGCAAAAACCAGGTGAAAATGCCAGTAGTTGCCGATGAAAGGTGGAAGTGAATAATGATCAACGAGAGAGTTACTCAATTTGCGAGGAACAGAGGCGTGGAATAAACGAGGGATGGAAAGCTCATCAAACCTCACAAAGTGGGGGCAGAGGCAAAAAGAGCCAAACGAAAACCAAAGGGCACAAGGGAAAAGGTGCATGCCCAATAAGAGGGCAAAAAACTGTCAGAAGGTAGACAGAGAAGAGAGAGAAACAACCAAGAAAAAATGGAGTAGGGACATGAATAGTGTACATCCTGAATGAGGAATAGCACATTTGAGCAGTTAACCAAACTAAGAATATGTTACGCAGACAAGTTAAAAGATATAGAAGCTAAAAGGGGGACGAACCGATAAACATATATACGAAGAGCAGAGGAGAGTAGGAACACACTTCGCGGCCATTTGACACATATTATGGTCGGAATAAGGGGAATCCAGTGCAGACATCTTGTACAGATCTTGATTATACAGAACTAACAGTAAGGGCAATTAATTCTGGGGAATAGGATAATAGCAAACACACCTTAGAACCGATAATATGGGACAGTAAAATAAAATCCTCAACAAGTGAAGTAAAATTGAAAGCATAGGTAGAGCAACGTACAGAGCTTTCCTTCTTCCCTGCTGCCAATTCTCCCATACAAGCCCTGCGATGGTCCGACCTTTTCCAACGCCAGCTCCATCACCGATGAAAAAACCAGCTCTGGAATTATCGGCAAGGTGATACATGTGCCTCTGCATATGATGATCTCATTAAGGCACCCTCGTCTCTCAGTGCTTGTGAGCGTGTCAATCTATGGGCTACATCGGCTGAAAATTGAATTCTATACATTGCAACACTGAAAAGTATTATACATCAGAACGGGATGAATACTAGGTGTTCCAGGTCTGGCGAAGGGGTATCCAGGTAACGAGATTTCTCTAACAGTCTTACACCCACAACTGGGAATTTAGGCCGAGAGTGAGGTTAATAACTCTAGTAGTGATATATTAATTATAAAACATATATCCATATATGTTTGATATCTCGCGATATATATATATTTCATAATTTTATCTATACGATTATATATTGTGTAATTTCCTTGATTATATTTTTAACTGTATTTGATTCCAGAGTAGAGTTCGAAAAAAATTGGCGTTACAAGTAATACTTCAGAAGAGTTTCGATCAGCTGAAAATTGAGCCTACAGCTGTTGAATATTTAACTTAAATACAAAACAAAAGTCGACTAGAAATGAAATTACTGACCAAAATCCCTACGATAAAAACTTTCATCACTGGCATTTGCCTGTCATAGCCTGGAAACTATACCTCACATACAAAGCAAAGAAGTAAGGGTTTTCACAGACCTGAGAAGCGTACACAATTGTCTCCAGTTGTAAACACGATAGAGTTCCGGACTGCTCAATTTCAGGAGCAATTTTCAGAGTATAAATTGGCTCTGGAGGCTGAACAGCTGAAAGAGATGACGTCTCTACGATTGGATCTGGATGTCGAGGACCAATTGATAACTTTGAGGGTCGCTGCATAGAAGATAAAACAACTGGTTCTCAGAATGTCCTGCGAGGATATGAAAAGCGAACTAGAGAATAGTCAACTCTCCTACGGTGGGAATATTAAAATCGATAAGATAGCGATATTAGTGACCTCGAACATCGGATGTGAACGATGCAATACAAGTTCTCTACAAAAACGCATACACATGTATTCTGTGGTGTAGAGGTTTGAACTCGTTTCACTAAACAAGCAAACAGCGCGTTTAAACGATAATATACTGCGTAGCGGAATGATCAACCCAAGATAAATCTCAGTCTCACCCCACAAGAGATGGAAACTGAAACAGGCAGGGAAGTGTATTACTCTACTTAACTTTCGCGTTCGATAACTAGAGAATCTGCAGGCACACGGGTTTAGTACGCTGATACAGAAATGGCAAATGCCAGCAATGAGACCATGCAGAGCACAAGTCATGGCGTAAAGAAGAAACCCTCAGTGGCTTACGATGGGCGACGAAATGGAGCACAAATGGACACGGGCAGTGTACGTCCTTAATTAATGCATCAAAATCCAGTGACGATTATTGGACACGCTTAAATTCAGAAAGGATGGAAAGCTATACGGTAACACTATGATTTTATCAGCGCCTATCTGAAGTAACTGGGTCAATATGTCAGTACTTCTCGTCATGGGATTCTGCCTTACTCGAGAATAGGCTGGGCAAAGATATAAGTACTCACATAATCCGTGAAGGTTTCACCAGCAGTTCCCCCTTCATCCTCCTCTTGCTCCACTTCGAGAGCAACCTGATTGCAATGTTTTGTTTGCAAGATAGTTTAGTTCAAATTTCGCAAATCTGATGAGAGGTAGACCACATATTTTGAAATAACACGTAATCACCTGCAAGGGTTTAGCATGCGAGATATAGGACGGAAGATTACACGCAAAAAAACCACAAATGCTGTTGACAAATCCGTAGGGCTTGTTAGAAGAACAATATATATACGTTAATAAATATGCCTACAGTTTCTATGTGCACACGATGCCTTACTAATTGTGCTTAAAAAATATCTGTGACAAACAATAAAAGCAAACCTTGTGGCAACAAAGAAGCTGTAACAAAATGGTCACTATATACAATTGCTATAACCAATGATCAACCACAAAGGCTTAACACGCAAGGGGACCAAAGACTACACACCCGGACTGTACAGTCAGTACATACAACTGATCTGAAACAATCTTAAGGTGTAAACATGACACGAGAGGTTGTATCTTTAGGTAAGATACTGTTATATGAGATGTTCGATCCCATGCATTCTACTACGGTTTTACTCACAGATAATAGGAACCAAAAAAGTCGCTGATGTGCATAAATACCGTAACTACGCGTATGGACTGTCTGCAAGGCCTAAACTATGATTGAAAAATTAAACCAAAGAACATAACTGAAGCATAACTTTGTATCTATAGGCAATATTTTCCAGAAAGTTGCAAGTAAGTTGATAACTGAATCTGTACACAGGTTTGTTGCCGAGAATATACAGAGCGAACGTATCTTGCACATAATGTCAATAAAAACTTAAAAACAAGAAAGAAGGAGGGCTTTACAAGATCAAGTGGATTTTGGATATTCCTACTATGTGTATTCTGCTATACAACAAATTTCTCCTTAATTTTGAAGTTATCTACTCTATGAACTCTCCCGATAGACAAGGTGAAATTCCAAGTGTGCATCGAAAATCTCAAGGAAAAAGCTAAACAACTACACCTTTCAAGTACGACAGTTGATGAGAATCCGCAAACTTAGCCAAGGAAATTTGTGAGAATGTGGCAAGAGGAGTTTATGAAGCATGTGTGCCCTTCAAATTGTGAATGTGCATGGTTAGAACTTTCTCATCCGTTATGTTCACAATCATGACTTTTTGAATTATGAGCCAGCTACATGGTTGTCATCTGTTGTTAAGGTTGTTATTAATAATTACACAGACAAAAAAAGAAACAAAATTGTGAACTGACCTCGTTCACCTCCTCTTTGACATGAAGTCTGCCCCAAGCTGCAGCGGGGTCCAGTGCGTCTCCAACAACAGCACCATCCAACAACCCTGGGGCCTGTCCAGAAAGAAGATTGAGGTGTGCAAGTGAACTTCGGTATGCAGCCAACTTGAGAGGATCTACTGCAAGCTCAACGCGGCACTGAGGACAAACAAACCGGCGTAGAGTCGGAGGAACGTTGAGAATGCATCGACAATTCGCGCAAGGCAGCTGCAACTTTGATGTATCAACTCCCCGTGGATGCAGAAGAGGCGGTAGAGCTTGGGGCAACTTGCACTGAGGACACTGAAAGTTCAGCACTCCTCTTGGAACGCTCAGAATGCATCTGCAACCAGGGCCGGCACATTGCACTTGGCAAGCTCCGGCTCCAATTTCCTCTCCTTGCACCATCACTACAAATTCTCTATTCCCGTCCTCGGAATCCTTGACGCCCTGCTACTCTTATCTTTTCACTCTGCCGCGGCTCGAAACGATCAACAACTTCCATTTACATATTCCGGGCATGCCCTCTCTCTGTTTCATACAAAGGCCGTTCTCAAACAAGTACCCATTCACTGGAACTCGTTACAGGTGACCAAGCGGAGGTCGAAACTCAGTATAGGCGAAAAATTGAGCCTGTAGGACATGAAGTATACAGCTTGTGTCTCTCCTCTGGTTAATGCCAACAGAACCCTTTCCTGCTCCAGTAAGAGTGACTGTAAATAGTTCAAAATCAGAATCATGAAGAGACAGCAACTGTGATATGTTAACAGAGCAACGAAATGCCTCGTTTTCCTCCTCCTGTGCTCCTTGAAACCCTTGTAAAACTCTTCTCCCACTCAAACCTCGTTCTTGCGTTGCACCAATCAGCCACCATCAGTCATAACCGCTTCGCTGTGAAGCAACATCTTTCTCACCCCCTGAAGTTTTTTAAACTTGAAACGAATTCCAGGTCCGCATTTCATGCCTGAGACGACACGATGCGCATTTATTTCAACGACAATATACGCTTCAGATGATTATTCGTCATTGAATTCGAACGGAAGTACGAGACACAACCAATGTTCCGTGTATGTTGTTGCCTGCGCTTCATGATTGGTGAAGACGACAAGCAAATTGTTGACGGTCACCTAACGCATAACATTCCAGAAAACATGTATCGAAAATAAGATAAAGAAATGTTCATGTTTGACTTGGATATCATTGGTTATTACAAGCAGGTGAAATGCATACTTCTCGAATATTCGTTTCACCAGTTATTGTTATCCCGTGTGAGTACATATCTAACGTTCTCCTGTAGGGTACAACACGATGGAATATTAAGTAGATCGGTTTAATGTCGACAGCAACTGAAGAAGAAATCTGATGACAGGTTAGACTATGGTCCCCTCAATTCGATGAGAGATTCCAGTCCAACCAATGTACTGAAGTAAATAGACTTGAGTTTCAATCAGTTGCTTATACGCTATAACTCGTTGTATAAATTGCTTCATTCCATTCTATATCATCTTGTGCATTCTAAGAAAACATGTTGCATTGCCCATACTCTTAAATGAAATATAGAAATCGGGTTAATGTTTAGGTTATATATATATATATATATACATATATATCACCACTTTTGTAGTTGCATCCTAGTTACTAACTAACTAGGAATGCCTAGTTAGCAGGTGCGCGCATGCAGAGCATATATAGCATTTAGTGCAGATAGCGTGAACGACGCTAACCAAACTAAGTCTTTAGAAGACCTATGGATGAAAGGGTAGAGTTAGAATTAGGGTTCCTTGGGGTGCAGTTTTCGAAGATGAGACTTTGAAAATGTGGCTATGGTGGATAGTAGCTATTGCATAAACCTGGAGTCTTTGAAGCACAAAGTGGGTTTGGCTCCACTATACTTTCTCTTTCATGTTATGGTTATGAGCGGAGAGTCCTTGTGGACGTTTTGAGAATAGAAAAGATTAGTTCAAAAACTCAAATTAGATTATGTAGTGAGAATTGTGAGTTCTTGGAGCCCTAAATATATTTTGGTGAGTTTTGATCGATGATAGCTTCGATCTTTTTTGTTATAAAGTGTGCACGGCGTTGATGGAGTGAAGACCTTGGTGGCCATTTGTAACCTCAAAGGCCACCTTGGACCTTGGACATTGGTTGGACTTTGGACTTTGAGATTGCAGAACCCTTAGCTTCAATATTACAGTTGTTGCAGAAGCTAGAGGCGGTAGTAATTCTGGTTTTGATGGAGTTAAACAAAATGGAACCGTTGTATATACTTGGGTGGGACCCCCAAGCTTACGGTTATATGACTTGATCCAGTTGATGAATTGACTAGCTCTCGGAAAGAAGGACCAAACCGATACTATTTGGCAATTGACAAAGAATGGACAAGCTATCCAAATAGAAAGATGAGTTGGAGAAGAAGGTGCAGATCGAAGTAGGAGTATGCAAAGATTTGCCATATTCGGGATGCAAAAGTGAAATTCGTCGAGAAGGAGAATTAACAGCTACGTGAGACGGTGCAAGACCTGAAGCGGCGGTGTCGCATGGACATTTCTTTGCTCTAAGAACGCTCGAGGACCTGGCTGTAGAAGAACCCTCTAGAACCTCGTGTGAGTTGATAATTTCTTCTTCTTCTCCTCACCATTCCACATTCGAGTTTATTCTAAATCGGTAAAACTTCAGCGGAAGAAGATTATGATAGCCGATGATTCGGCCATTAACTCTCACTTAAACTTAACAAAAAAAATTTCCACAACCCTTTCAATCTCTAAAAAAAAATTTAGATGTTTTTCTCCTCTAGATCTCTCAGAACAATTGTTGATTTGCACACTATATCACAAGGCGATATGCAGACCCCTATGTATAAAACCCATCACACATCCCAATCCTTGACTCCAATTGCCCCCATATTTCATAAAAAGGTCACTTATTATCCAAACTTGAATTCTGCAAAGTTCTATTGACAGAACTTTTTGATATCAAAAGATATAATCTTCGTACTAACTTCGTGACAATCAGTGCAATCATGCAACTCTAACTATATACACAAACTTCAAGCTATCACTCTATACTCAAAACTCATCCAATTGAGTCCAAATTTAGATCCAATTGCAAGCCCGAGTCGTAAAATATATCACAGTCAACTCAAATCTCCCAAAACCTTTGTAAGATTCTCAGAAACACCCCAAATACACTCAAAGATCTAAATTTCTCACTCTATTTTTGAATCACCATTTCATAGTGACAAATCCTTCAAATCCATCCATTCTTGAGCCCATGTCGTTGGTCGTCCTGTCAGCTCTCCAACCCATTCTTCAGAACTTCAAATGTCCCCCTAGAAGATCTCCAAAACTCCTCAAAACCTTGAAGAAGTTGCCCAACTGCCCTCATTGGTCCAAACTCCAAGACCAATGAGAATGAAGAGTGTTATTTTGACCTCTAGTGTGGCCAAATTAACTCCATTTTAACTTAGAGCTTTACAACTATTTTAAACACACTACTTATCCATATTATACATAATACGAGTTGCCACTAATAAAGAATCAAAATGATAACTCGAAACCGGCTAAGTATGAACTGAGCTACAAACGGGACCTTGGAGTTTATAACTTGAGAATAACACTCCTCGCCAAAGTTCCTAACAATCAACTTCCTATGGCTTGTTTTCGGTAAGCAATAGTGATGGATTGGAACCCATGTGTTGAAAGCCACCACTATTGGTAAGTTCAGATCCATAGCGTCCAAACTAAATCAAAACGTATACTGTTATGTCCCAAATCGCGCCGTAGGAAACAACTGGAAGAATAATCGGGTCTGGAGAGTTTAGGGTACATATGCACCGCGGCACAATCATGTGTAGTTGTAATGCATCACACACTAATGAGTTTAGAGGAGTGTTCGTGGAGTTTGATCAACAAAGAAGGGAGGCTTGCCAACAATTTAGACTTCCTCAGTCGTTCACATTGTTTGAAGCATTGATTATTTCATCCATGGCTCTTAGACGACCTATAGGAGAGAGGAGGATGCAAGCCAATGTTGATGTTCTTGGAGATGGAGCAAAAAGGATCAGCCATCAACATGGTCTAAGGAAGCATTAAGCGCAATGTGGGGGATGGCAAAGAATCTTGTTCGTTCTCATGTTTTCTCAGCCAAGGACTTATTGACGTTGGGGGTGTCATGATTCCATGTGTTACAACTGACAGCCTTACTTTATGAAAGCAAAGAGTATGTGTTGGTTGCTTTTGGTATTAACAACACTTGTAGATGTGTTGATCATGGGATCATGATAGCTACTAGTGGAATTTGGCAAGATGTTGCATCTCGAATGAAGGACTTACCAGCGAGGCCGACATACAAGCATACCAAGGTATCATCAAGTGTGATGATGTTAGATAACATGAATGGTTTTTTTTTTGGTCGGACCTTCATGAAAGGTTTATTGACCTCAACGGATGTTGTTGGATTCTATTGCACAACCTCTTGTGTTGGGTAAGGATGCATTCAATCCTTGTCCATACATCGCTGTCACATCAAACATCACAATACATAAATTGTCATACATCAACACAAGTGTACCACAATGACCCCCCTAACTAGCGGTTAGGTCCCTTTAACACCAGGTAGCCATATAGTTCATAACATGATATGTCCTTCTTGGGGCTAAGGTCAGCAGATCGGGTGCTACAATGCCTTATCCTTAGTCGCCTATCTGCAATCCAAACCATGTAATGGTCTAACCAGCTTGCATGCTATGACATCTCCACCGTCCACTAGTCACCGCATTGAGAGTAGATGTCAAACATCATTCTTTGAAACTCAACAGGTGCATTCTTCAACCCAAATGGTATGAACTTTCACAGATACAACACATCCTTGCCATGTGAATGAATTGCCCAAAAGGTTGTCTTGGCCTTATCCTCATCTCGAATCCGCAACAAATGACTCGTAAATCCAATGTAATTAAAATCTTTGCATGCCCAACCGCTTCAAAGATCTCCTTAAGAGTAGGCATAGCATATCAATCAGATTTTGTCTGTCGATTGGTAGATCAGTAGTCACCACATATACGTCTATCTGTATAATTGCCATGTATATCCTTCTTGATTGGCATCACCACAGCAGAGGTATACTTTCCATATGATATCTCCATTAATCCAACCAAAGCTGACACCTACTTTGGATCAGATCTTTCTCCATATCGCTGTATCGATAGGGACGACGGAAGACTGGTGCATCTGTTGTCAAGTCAATCTATACACTAGGTCCCTTCAAATAGCCTAAATCCTTCATACTAAAGGCAAAAAAATTTCTGGAACTCCTCAGAAACCTCCACATCCTACGTCTTTCTTATCCTGTCACTTTGGAACCCATCTCAATATCCCAAAACTCCTCTCCATCGACACTAGAGATAGAAGATGTAGTATCTGGTTACTAAACGACAAACTCTTGAGCAAAAAGCTTTTTTTGCTTTGTCATACGAGGCTCCACTATCTCAGTGTGAACAACTCTAACAGCTCTAGTTGTAGCCTCTTGAAGTGTATCATAAAGGTCCATAGTGGTAACCACTGCTTGCTCCACACAAAAAACTCCAACCATACTCAAAGAAGACTCTACTTCTCCTTCTTTTACATCCCCATAAGACCAAGGATGAGATCTTGAGCATTTCTCGCCCCCAGCTTTTGCCTACACCGTCTCGGTAGGCAAAGAGCTTACCAATCATCTTGTAGTCACACATGTGGATCACATGTGTCTCTCCTTAGCCAATCTAAGGCTCACAATCCATGTCAAACAATTCATGTCCATAGCCTGATCCAACACCTGACGTGGTGATACCTCTGACAATGTATGTATTGATGATGTACCAATACAAAATCCCATAGCTCACTCTCTCTCTTCAACGTTGGGTTCCTCCAACCACTACAAGCGAGAATCCCATACAATTCAAGGTTCTCCCTCTCTATAAGCATGGGAATTTGGATAACTCAACAACATGGATAATGCAGCTCTTGGCTAATCCACAAGGTTCACCACTGCCATGGATGATCTATAAGCATAGATCACTGCTTGGGAGTATCTACCCATATCCAAAATACTTTCCACTGTGAGATGTGAGAGCCTCTCCACTTATGCTCGTAATAAACCTCCCTTAGAAGAAGGTTTGTCCATCATATATGTGGAAGATGTGCACAAGATCCTACTCTCGCTGCATCCAACAATACCACTGGTCCAATGCATGACCACATTTGATGTGCACTCGTCATCACTCGTGCACGTGGATCATCCAACAAGTAAACATTCTCCAAAATGTATGCCGGAGAAGAGGTCTATTGTGACGAGAGAGATCGTAACACATGTAACATCTTCCAAAACATGCCATATCGTGAATCATGTAGCTCATGACCATTACCAATCAGTGTGTGTCCCTTACATGGCCATCTTCCGATAATCAAATATATGATGTCATGATGAGCAAAGTCTTGCGCCCCTAGCAATAAAATATATGACGTCAAGTCCTGTTGATATTCTTGAACCATAGACAATGGTAGAAGATTTGGATATCGTTGCATCAATTGTGCCACATGGTGTAATGAAACACGTCTTGGAATATCATCTCACTCCACATACAAGAATCGATGTACTCGTATGCCAAACTGTAAAACAGTAGCCAAACTTGTGCTAATCCCTCCAAACAGATCTAGCACATATATACCCTCCTATAGATACTTCTAAGCAATATGCATTGTATCTAAAGGTGACAACATAGTGGAAGTGGGAATAACTTCCTTCGTCTCCTCCATCTTCGGAGCAAAAGACTCACTCCAAGCTTGATATATGAGCTGATCTGCCATTTGACGTACTTGCATACATGAAGTACCTAGTGATCCATCCAACGTGGATACCGATACTCTACTAAGACTTGGCATGATAGTCACATCCTTTGGACAAAGATTATCATGTGCATCCATTTTGCCCTCCAACAAATCATCAAGCCAAGTAACACAAATACTTAAGGCTACAACATACACTAAATCTCCACTTGATAAAGGGCTAGAACCAATCATGAATCGTACAGGTAATTGACTCACTCGGCCCTCATCAGATTGCCAACCTTGCCGATAAGAGGTTGTCTCCTCCCAATAAACAATGTTAAATCCCATCGGATATAACACTGCCTCATCCACCAATACATCGTATGACTTTGCAAGTGTAACCAAAGCATGTGCTCGTGTTGTAGAGCTATAAGTGATATGATCTGGTTGCACTTGCACAGTCAACTCCATCCGATGTATCGTATGGGGGCATCACTGGAACCTCCAAGAGATGTCTGAATCTGAAATGGACATCTCTCCACATCGGTCTTTCACAAACCCAGACCAAACAATGCATCCTTACCCAACATAAGGAGTTGTGCACCAGAATCCAACAACATTCGTTGAGGTCGATAAACCTTTCCTGAAGGTCCGGCCAAACAGAAGGCACCACTCCAGTTATCCAACATCATCGTACTTGGTAACATCTTAGTATACTTGTATGCCGGCCTCACTGGTAACTCCATCATTCGAGCAGCATCATTCTGTCTTGATCACATGATCAAGACTACGAGTGCTATTACTACTAGAAGCAACCAACACATACTCTTTGCTTTCATATGGTGTGGTTGCCAATCGTAGTACATGGGATGATGACACCACCAACGCCAATAAATGCTTGGTTGAGAAACCAGGAGAATGAACAAGAGTCTTTGTCGCCTCCAACATTACGCTCGATGCTACCTCATACAATATTGATGGTTGGGCCCTACTTGCTCCATCTCCAAGTACATCAACATTGGTTTGCACCTTCATCTCTCCAGTAGGTCGTCTAAGAGCCATTACATTACATTTCATATTTCACATTGTTCAAACAATGTGAAAGACTGAGGAAGTCTAGTGTAACCAATCTTGGTTAGCTAACGTTTGTTTAGCCAAAGCTTAGATTGGTCACTAGATAACAAAAAGACAAGATAGTGGTGTGCACGATCCAAAAAGCAAAAGGTAAACTTTGGTTTAATGACGAGATGGCTATCATGCATTGGTGGATCGGATTGTGTGTTGCACAACGAGCGAGAGAGCTAGATCTTCAGATATCCATGATTTTGAAGATGACAAAAGCTTGTAAGATAGAATCTTATCGAGGAAGTCAGACCATGAGAGTTTTGGAAGATTGGATTGAGAGAATGGAGTACCATCTTGCATTGTTCAATATCAACGATCACATTGCAAGTCTTTTTGTTCATACTTTGTTGTTGGAGAAAGCGTCTACTTGGAGGGTTGGATGATGGAGCTCAATGAGTCACGCCAACAAGTTACTTGGAGTGCAATGAAACGAGGTCTTCTTCAGAATTTTCAAGCAGTTGATCCCATAATCACTGCATGGATGAGGTTGTGGAAACTTGAACAGAAGGGAAGTGTGGAGGAGTACATTGAGTGATTTTGAGATCTTCGAATTCAAATACGAGATATGAGTGGAGCTGAAGCCCTTGATTTATTCAAGAGAGTGTTTAGCCAATTTGGTGCATCAATGGAGGTGTTGATTGATTAGGGTATTGAGTTTTTGAGTGAGTTTCAAGCTTTGTGTGATCGAGCGTTAATCGATCATCGTGCCATCTCAAGAGATCATCATGAGACTGATGGTCTAGCATAGAGAGTTGTTCATGTTGTGAAGAGATAACTAAGAAAGTTTGGATTGGAGAGAGGTCATATGGAAGATTGGGACATCCAACTACCATAGTTGGTCATGGGTTATCAATTCAACCAACAAGCATCTCTAGTGTCATTCTCATCATACTTTTTATTATATGGTATAGATTCAGACTTACCTATAGCTATTCATCGAGAGTAAGTTAAAGTTTTGGACTTGGATAATCCTGATTGCGTTAGGGTGTGTTTTCAAAGTTCATAACTCTTTTGTAGGATAATGCCCATGGCAGTTCAAATCCTAGCTATTGCTCAGCATAAAGATATTTTGCATTATGTTACCATCTGAGGAGGTGGATATAGATCTTCAATTAACATTTTTCATGTTGGTGATTATGTTTACTTGCAGCAAAATGCACTGACCATATTGGAAATTACTGCTTGTTGCACGATTCTACGAGTAGGTGAAGTTTTACCTTTCGGAGTTTTGGTATTAGAGAGTCGTGATGGTGTGATTGGGAAGGATTATGTGTGTAATTATGCATCATGACAACTTTCAAACATTGATGATATTATGGATCCAAGTTTGGTAATTGTGAGGGCATGTTTGAGATGTATGTTATGTGAATCAATTGGTGGAACAATCAGTATGTTGATTTGTGATTCTTGTCCGAAAGGATTGCATATGTCATGTTTGACACCTCTTCTCAATACGATGCCAAGTGGGCGTTTGCATGCAAGTTGGTTTGATCGTTACATGATATGGATTGCATACAATCTACTAACAATGGGCATTGTAGCATCCAGCCTCATGATCTTAGTCCCACAAGGGACATGTCATGTTAATGGACTAGATGGCTTTCTCCTGTTATAGGGATCTAACCGTTAGTTAGGAGGGTGATTGTGGTATACTTGTATTGATGTATGATGATCTATGTGTAGTGATGTTTGATGTGACAACAATGTATATTGTGATGTGATATGTATGTGCACGAAAGTTGTCATGGCTTTTGTAGTGGCATCCCTAGTTAAGTAGGTGTGTGCATGCATGAATAAATACACCAGTTAGAGCCAATAGTGCAGTTAGCGCCGTTTGCATTGGAATTGCCATTATGAGACCTAGGTTACTTGGAGTGCAGTTTTCGAAGATGAGCCTTTGAGAGTATGGCTATGGTAATAGTAGCTAGTGTGGAAACGTGGAGTCTTTGAAACTATTCTCTTTTATGCTATGGTTATGAGCGGAGTGTCCTTGTGGATATTTTGAGAGTAGAAAAGGTTATGTGATACACTTGTGTTGGTCTATGATGATCTATGTATTGTAATATTTGATGTGACAGAGATGTATGTTGTGATGGAATATGTATATGCAAGACACATTACATTATTTTTATTTAAAAAAAAATCATATTTAATTTTAATTGTTATTAAGTTAAACAATTCACTATCCTCTACTAATAGTTGAGTTAATTATTACTATTTTTGATAATAAAAATTTTCTTATAAATTATTTCTCATTTCATGATAAAAAAATCCATGAACAATATGTAATAATTTTCCTCAAAAATTGAAGACATGTATACTAAAGTATTTAATATGAGCTTTCATGTTTGTTGTTTGTTCTTCTTATTTGTTTATACTTAAATGTTAATATTAGAAATAGTTCATAGTTTCATATCATATTCATGTAACTTAGTAATAGTTTTTAATGAAATTTTTTTATCAAAATATATATTAAAAATCACAAAAATATCAATTTAAGGTAATAAATATGATAGATGATCAACAGAAAAAATGCAGTAATCATTTAGTTTCAATAGGCATACAAAATAAAAATTGAAGAGTATTTTTTATGAAATTATTGAATATGATTATGAAATATGCTTTAAATTATGATTGATACAAATTTCTTAATATCAAATTTTTTTTTCATAAAATTATAAGAAAACTATGTTTTCAAAAAATTATTAATTATTTATTTAAAAAATAATTTTTATTTTTTAACTTGCAATAATATATATTTTAAAATAATGTCATTTATAGAGTAATTTTCAAATATTTTCCCATTTAAAATGATGAAAAAGGTATAAAAATGGAAGTATATTAAAATTTTGTATTCAATTTTGTTATAAATACAGTGAATTTAATGATCAATTGACATATATCTCTTTTTCCAAAGTGTTTTATTTTATTTCAAAAATAATAATAATAAATATTAACTAACACTACTCAAATACAATCATTGAAAATATATGATATGCAACTTAAAAAAGGTTCATATAATATTTCTTAAATACATGATTTCATTTGAAAAATAAAAATAACAGATAATTATAATTTATATATATAAAAAAGAAAGAAAGAAAGAAATAACATTATATGAAATGAAATTTGATGAGTATTATATTTTTTATATCAACATTTGGTTCAATTATCTATGAATCCAAGTGGAATACATCAAATACCGTATTCGTCATGTCTATTGATAAACATACATTATTTTTGAAAATAACGTAAAAGAGTCATTGATGTGAAAAATTACTTTGATTTTAAAAATTTCTTTCAAGAAAAAACTCATTAACTATTACGAAATAGTTAGAAAAGTTATATACATTTGAAATGAATAGTTTTTACTGAAAGAGAACATGAAACGTAACGAATCCTGTTGGAATGAATCAAGAACTAAAATTATTACATCTAAATACAATTATATCTGTCCACAGATGGAAGATCTCTTTCCATAGTCGTCACCTGGAAATAAGATTCCAAGAGGGTGTGAAAGATGGATGACATGATGTTCCTCGCCGAGAGAGAGCGAAAGTTCAAGTACGTGCCTTGGGAATTCATGCGCGCATAGTGTCACAGTATCTCATGAAAGGGAAAGTGGTGTCGGATGGATGAAAGTGTTTTTCTGGCCGGTTTAGCCCGCCCGAGTCGGCTCGGTCGAACCGGTCCCGGGGTCCGAAGCCAGTCCACCAACATTGATCTTCCCTCGGGAAGAGCGATGGAAGATTCTCTCAAGGGAAGATCACCGTGAGATGAGAAATCGCAAGGCGGAAAACGAAGGGCGATCGCAAGGGAGGAATGATGTGTGATTGGCACGCGCCAACGTCGACGAGTGAGCAGTACGACAGTAATGCAGTAGGGACGGAGGACGGCAGATCTACTGATAATTCGTGTATATTCACCTAATAATAATGATCGCGAACGATAAGTGTAAAGGGAGTTGGAAAGGTGCTCATAGAGCCTCATTCTTACCAATAGCGAATTAGTGGAATCGTACACGTACACCTTGTTTTCGCTACTCTATACCGTTGGCGCTTGTCCGTCTCTGAATTGGTCGAATCGTCCGTGTCCGTCCGTCGGTGGCCGTCCGACTCCGGAGGTTTGCGACGACTCCCGTGCAGGTGCGAGGTCGGATTTCAGAGGAGTGAGCGAAGAGGACGAAGAAAAGCTCAAGTGCGGAGTGTGCAGACTGACTGACCATAGAACGCAGCGCAGACCTGGCCTCCGCAGCACCAGCACGAGCAGCGAGCGTCGAGAGCTCCAAAAAGTTCCACGGTCTGCTCTCCTTCATTTGCCCTTACTCTCTCGAGCCACTTTGAGCGCGCGTCGTGAGCGGGAGGAGAGTTGAGTGAGTGGAGTAATTCAGACGGGCAGATCGGAGCTCGAGCGAGCCTTCGTGCTTGAGTGTGTGCGAGAGAAAGAGAGAGAGATAGAGCGTGGGATAGTAGAGTCTGCATACACAGGTCGACAACTTGACCGTCTACATCGTGATTCGTAGACTAGACCGTGGTGATCTGTTGGTTTTCCAGGCCTTTGAGTAGGGCTCGTGTTTGGCTCGTGGTGCAGGCTGTGAATCAGACGAACGAAGAGGAGGGGAGTGTAGGGCAAAGCAAATGATATAGAAGCTGATTCGTGATCTTCTGTTCTGCCGTTTAATTTGTTCTTTTGTGTGGAGCAGAGCCGGCATCATGTCAGAAGGCAAGCTGTACACGTTGGCTGAGGTGTCTGAGCACAACAACAACAAAGATTGTTGGCTCGTGATTGATGGAAAGGTATGTGGCGGTTTTTCCCCGATTTAAACCTTCCATGTTTTTCAACATTTGGGGATGGCTACTATATACCAATGAATTAGCGCTCACTTGGTTTTGTCTACGTTTGAAGGGGATATACCTTTTTTTCTTCTTTTCAGATCGAGATACAGACTTTTTTTCCGTTACTAGGTCTACATGCCAGTTCTCACAAGTTGAGTTACTCAGATCTTTGGAATGGACCAGTTCTTGGGACTCTGAAGTTTGCAGGGTCTTTGCTCTCGATAATTTAGCAGTCAGCTTGTTCACATCTAGAACCTCCTTGCGATTACGAGTGAACAGGTCTCTGTTTCTTCTCGATATTTTGAAAACTCTCACTGTACCTTGAAGTGACTTGATGAGTTTTAGCCTCTGCGGAAATCCATTCATCGTCATTTTTGTGATATTCATTTATTTTGTCACAGAACTCGATTAGCATTAGCAGTCATGAAGGCTTAGACGGTATATACCACAATCTTCTGAGTAGAGTCTCTGATGGGATCAAATTATTCAGGTCTATGACGTCACGAAGTTTTTAGAGGAGCATCCCGGAGGTGACGAAGTGCTTCTATCGGCCACAGGTAGAGCAGCGTAACACCGTCCCGTTGTTTAAGTTTCACTCGGATCACTTGTGATATACGAGTAAAGTCTTGGAAGTTAATGGAGTTGATACCAAGACCAAGATGAAATTTTGTCAACGATTCAAATCATGTAACACGTTCTATGTTGGTTCGCATAAAAGGATCCGCTTGCTTGGAGAAGCGATTCTAATGATTATGTGTATTGTGATACGTCTTCAGGTAAAGATGCCACAGATGACTTTGAAGACGTAGGGCACAGTACTAGCGCACGTGGTATGATGGAAGAGTACTACGTTGGAGAGGTAGACAAGGCATCATTTCCATTGAAGCCCACCTACACTGCAGCAAAGTCGCCACCATACAACCACGACAAAACTAACGAGTTCCTCATCAAGATTTTGCAATTTGTAGTGCCAATGGCTATCCTGGCTTTGGCCGTTGCTGTCCGCTTTTTGACGAAGAAAGAAGAGTGAATCCGACTGATTGTTATGGTCTGCATAGATCTGAGCTTTCTTTCTTCTACCTTCAGCAGCAACAAAATTGGACACATTTCGTGCTTCGTGTTTATAAGTTTTGGTCCTTTCATTCTTGAGCGTGTCATCAGATCAGGAAATGGTCGTGGGAGCCATCCATCACGAGTTGCACGAGCTATAGTTAACTCGTGCAATAGACTGAAATAACTATGATCAATGTAGGAGTTAAGCTACGTGGGCAAGGCTACCCGTTCTGTAGGACCTGTAGGGGCACACCAATTTCGCAGCACGCGTTTCATTCTCTACCTTGTATAGACATGCATTATGTCTGATATGCCATATGAATATTCAACGACAATATCTGTCATCATGAAGATAGTACGACTGGATGTTCTTCTGATGGAAATTGGGACTTTCAGTCCACTTCAAAGAGGTCGCTTAGTTGACAATGATGATGCTGAGACTGAGCAATGTGGTCACATATGTTGTCATTTGCCTTAATGTAAGGTGGAGGTGATTCTCTGTTTGGGCGAATATCTGCTCTTCACATGGCAATGCCAGTCACCTTTTTATCTTTCCATGGTAAGAACGAGATATGTTGAATGATTATATATAACTGACAGAAATCTTATAGGCAGAAATCTCCGAATGATGCAGAATGTGTGGATTCGAAGTGAGGTACTGACGCTCGAAAAGTTTTACCCCGGCATGAGAGATGTCAAGGATGCGTGATGTATGATGTACACATCAGACGATTCACGTCCATGCATGCAGTCAACGTCTTCGCGACTTTTGAGTCGCGAGAAGAACATTATTGAATCATGGTCGGATAGAAGTTTCTGGAAGCATCAGAATGACAGATGTTTTAGCACTTGCCATTCTTTGTTGACTACAAACAAGTGTACTAGTGTACATCACTACAGCAAATCCCTAGCTTGATAACGGCATTAGCATATCCTAATCAGGTAGCAGAATAGCTTACCGAGAAGGCATCATGCAACTTAGACCAAATTCTCTGCGCAGATTTAACATTAAAACCGTTTGTTTCTTTAGTGTGTTCTCGCACCTCCATGTTCTTTTATATGCTTTTGGCCAGTCACGACGTCTTAAACTTGGGTGTATAAATCCTTCCACGGGTTAAACTGTATTTTTGCACTTCAAATGACCAATGCTTAACAATTATCGCAGTGCAAAGATAAGAACGAGTGTTCCCTGGGGCTCGCATTTCGAATTCACAAACTGAAACTGATTCTCCGCTGGACTCAGGCGCGTGCCATGAGGAATTCGGTAAGCACATGGTTTACAGTTCCTGGTATTTTTAGTTGCCGCCCACAATAAATACAGTGTTGCTTCTTCTTACTGCAAGTTAAATCATGACACGTGAGACCTCATGCAGCGTAGTTTTGACTCTCATTTTAAATTTCGACCGCATTCCGTTTTGCCGTGGAAATATTAGAGCTGCACGCTACCAGAGTTTCATTACTAGTCTTGAATATGACAATCGACTTTCTCCATGACATACAAGAATCCTCATATGATTCGGAAAGAGTTCTAAATAAACTTGCCATGTTATCCTGGGTGCAGAAAACTCTGAGTAGAGCGAGACGCTTTCGTTGATCTCGAACTTCGTTGAATAGGAGTTGAGGTTGGTACGGTAGTGTTTGCATGTGTTTATTTCCCACCAAGCTCTGACTGAATCAAAAGTCAAGAAGGGAGGCATGGCATGATATCACTCTCCACGTTGCTTTTCTTCCTACGCCTAAAGAAACTAAATTCTCCATGTGGATTGCATCTTTTAGTCGATTTTGAAGCCGACATATATTTAAGTGAACGTCGCTGAAAGTTACAGCAGAGCTTAGAAACACTACAGTAAGCTCTCTAACAACACTATCAACATTCCTGCAACCACAATTCAAGGACTCAACGCAATTCCAAATAGAACTGAGTGGATCAGCCACACACGAGTGACATTTGTTTCGTGCTGATGGTGAACGACGACTTACTCAGTATTTAAGCATCAATAGATCGAAGTCCACAAATTCCAGTGCCAGAGCAAAGAAAGACTCAGTGTAGCGACACATTTCTTAGCTCAAATTCTACAGATTCCAATGGCACACAGAAAAGGACTCAATTTGGCCACAAAATATTATATAGACCCCACTGTGAGACTCACCTCCTACGTTGTACTGTAGCATGATGTTGGACATGCATGGGAGTACAGACCAGAAGTGTGTTTTGTGGTCTGCGGTCTATCCAATTTCTGTGTCACATGTGCTTACCGTGCAACACATGAGTTAATGCGGTGTGAGAAGTTTGAAGCTTTGACTAAGAAAGTCACCGGGAGTGCCCTCTGGACCCCACACACACACACTCTCTCTCCATCTCTCGCCCCCTTTCTCAGTTCTAACCAAAACAAGTCCCATGCCAACACGCTGCATAATGAAACCATTTCAGCAATTCTAAACTCATATTTGTCGAGGTAATAGGTATCTTCCCACGTCATAAGCCTTTTATTCCCTGATTCCAGAGAGAAGGGAAAACAGGAGGTGATGCTATGATATGGAAACTTTGCTATGAAGATGCAGAGAATAATTTTCCCACACCTCCTCAATTTTTAGTGATGTGCATTCTGGACACCAAGATTCTGATTCGGATTTTGTTGGACCATTGACTTCAAACCTACTTTGTTACTTTATATGGTCATGAAAACAAAAATCCTTACAAGATTCCAAGTAGGAAACCACGTGTGCTTCATGAGGTTCACTTGACATGAGTAAGTAAAGTTTTCTCCAGAAATTTGATTCCTGACATTCTTGAAGGAGATATATTTGCTTCCTCGTACCCTAGGTTTCAAACTTTACTTACTCATGTCCCTACACACTCATCTTCGAAACGGTCATTGAACCAAAAAAAAGAACTATTTGAAATAAAAGTGTTGTTTAGAACATGCTGAGCACAATTAAGACTTAGCCAATTGTAGGCAAGACTCGGTAAGACCGAAAACCTAGATGCATTTTTTGTAACCAGACTTTACAAAAAGTGGATCAAAAGTCCCCACATTGGAAAGAGTGTAGTGCTAGACATAAAATCCTGTGAAACTGATATCTGTTAACCTGGCCGGGAAGTGATGAGGATGATAAGGTTCATGCACACTAACATTAAATTTGAATCCGTTAACATACACATTACAAGGTGTATAATTAGGAGGAGTGGATGATTTAACTTGTAATTCAAATTTCAAGGACTCTGAATTAGAAGAAGCCTTAGGAAAATTAGATTTTCAGATAGTGAGATTTCCACTTCATCTTAGCGTTGGTTACATTCCACATTGGGACCATGATTTTCACTACTATGTCTTGACACAATATGCAATACCGCTATTGTACACAAGAACATGACCGGAACACTCATGGCAATGGGCTGAACAAATACCATTACATGGCGTGGGACATGAAGAAGTAAATCTTCAAGCTCGTTGTATGAGGAAGTACAAATATACTGTCAAGTATGTGAGGAAGTAAAAGACTGTAATTTTCCCCAATAAGTAAACCTTGTACACATTCATGTCTGTGAAATTTAACAAGCATAAAAGAATAAAAAATTGCAAAAAGAAAAACCCAAAAACAATGCTATTGGAATCCGTTTGGGTTAAGGGGTTGGGCTATGATGCCCTTCATGTCCTCGTAATGGTTTCTCCTTGCCCTCGGTTTCACAACTACCTCATGTATATAACATGTTCCAAAGACAAATGGAATTCGAAACCTGTGGCCAAGAAATTAACTAAAACGGAACACAAGGCCAACATAAAACTCAAAGTATCACTTCTCTGATTTAACAACGTTATATATATCCAAGTTGAATGTTTCAACATGCAAAGATAGAAAAAGTAAAATGTTGTAATCTTCAACACAAGTGATATGTTAGAGCTATATTTCATCTTCTAATTAAACTATATGCAACATAATTAATACATCCAAAACGATATTACATCATGGTTACCAAGTGAAATTTATGATTCAATTTCATCCTATAAGAATTCAGTTAATTAATGAAGGTGGAATATTTGATGTAAAATAAAAAATATTACATCGAATAATCAACCAATTTTTTTTTAAAAGTAAGAACTAGAAATAAAAGCATAGATTGAGACGTTAATCTTGTTCTTGTCAAATATGAAAGTATGTTATTGCATACCTCCATACTTGTAAACCTTAGCAATGATGTTAAATTCCATGGTAACTTAAGATGAATGTCTAATGACATATGTCACAAATGTGTGAGACTGTTAATTCCTACATTTATAATAATAACCCCCAGCTTGAGTCTTAAAAGAGATCCATTAGCACAAATGCTATGGCTTAAAATGGGTTGTATATTTCCATTCCTATTGCATTTTCAATCTTATGCTCAAGGGTATAAACAACATATTGATTGACATTATGAATAAATATATATTCATTATTTAAATTTACATTTTATGATTCTAAATCACTTCCACACTCAATTATAAACATTATAGATGCTAAAGGTTGAATCAATGCATTGCAAATTATAATAAAGATGGAATGAACAAACTGATAATCTAGCCAACAATCATATTCTTGAACCCTTAGAGCAAAAGAAAATACATGTTTTTTTTAGCTACAAAGAAGATGACATTGCATACTATGTATGTTACTTTTGTGTCATCGTAAAAATTTATGTAATTTTTATAAACCTGCTAAATTCTCTAAAGAGGATTGCAGTCTCATGATGTATAGATTAAAATATTAAAAATAACTTGTAATAAGTATGTAATGAATGGATAATAATCTTTATCTACACGAATTTCTTCTTTGATATGGATTTATATTAAATGCAATATGGAATAGAAAGAAGATCTCATTTGTGATCTTGAATCATATACTTGCATAAACTAACTGATGGTCAAAGAAATCAAAGATTTTATCATATGTTTCACAATATGTATGACATTAGCAAGAGAGAAGAAAACTCAACCATGTTTATACAATGATTTGAAGAATTTGTCATGTCAAAGGATTCCTAATAAGGTTTCTAGTGCTTGTTAACTTTATCATAATCTTTTCTTCTATTGGCTATACATGCTTATAATATTTTTTTTGTGCTAAAAATGTAGGTGATAAAAAATGCCAATAATTTTATGCATCATATATTTTGTAAATATAAATACACATAAAACACTTTAAAAAGTAATAAATGGCTAGTCAAGATGTAGATGAAGGATATCAAAGTGAGAAACTCAAATCCTTGTGACATTGAAATTATGCTCATTGTTTCACTCATATTCTCACCAGAAATTTACACCAAGCATTATTAATGGCGATAATCTTAGCTTGATAGCCATTCTTGGTTCAACAGTAAATCTGATTTCAACCTATTGATACCTATTGATACCATTTCAACCTATGATATTGAGGATTAAAAATGCAAGGCATTATCATATATTTTGAGTACACTAGTATGCATAGGATGAGACTATAGAGTATAAATTTATAGGAATTAAGATGTTTATTTAAACAATTATCTACATATGGATTTCAAGATTTGCATTGAGTAGATATTGGATTTACCAAGCAAATATAACAAGCATAATGATATATCATGAAACTTGTTATTTTTTCCTTTTGACTGGGATAGGGTTAATTTTTTTACTTAATTTTATTATTATTGAGTAATATGTGTCTAGCCGCTTTGCCAGCATTCTTTTAAATATGCAAGCATCTTGATTATTTGATTGAATATTGATTTGATAATATGACACAAACATACATCTACAAAAATTGATGAATGAAATAAGTATATGAAAAATCTGTTGGTCCCAGACGGCAAACAATGATTCACAAATGCACCAAAGTAGTCACCACAAGAGATACGTGGTTCACTTCCTTGAGGTTATGTCCATGGAAACACACAAATTATTTTACTGATCTTAAGCTCTCTCCCTCATTCTTTCAAATTGCCGTTAGGGCCGACAGTGCAGTTAGGAGTTCTAGGGCTCAAGGGGTAGAGTTTGAATGAGGGCTCCTTGGAGGGCAGTTTTTGAAATTGAGCCTTTGAGAGTGTGGCTATGATGAATAGTAGCTAGTGCAGTAACATGATATTTTTGAAACACAAAGTGGGTTTGACTCGACTGTAATATCTCTTTTATGCTATGGTTATGGTTATGAGCGGAGTGTTCTTGTGGACGTTTTGGGGAGTAGAAAAGATTATTGTTGTACACTTGTGTTGGTGTATGATGATCTATGTATTGTGATGTTTGATATGACAAAAATGTATATTGTAATGCAATATGTATTTGCACGACATCATCTAACTAGAGTAGCAACCTAACTAGAGTTAACCAAGATCTAAGAGTAAACCCAACAATGTGACTCTGGTCCTTAACCTCTATTGCATATATGATTACTTTGCGGGAAGTCCTAGAACGAAACCTAACATAGATCCCTTTGTAAACTAGAGTTAACTATAACTAAGCCATAGCCTAAACAAGATAGAGTAAAATCATATATAGAGATAACATAATCGCTAGTCCACTCTACTTGTGCCCATACGCAACAACTGTAATTTGACACGATGTCTCGAAAAACTCTCCAAAGGAATCTTTTTGGTAAAGTCATCAGCAAGATTGAGTTTACCGTCAATCTTGACTAGCTCAATTATTTTTTCAGACACAACTTGACTGAAAAAATGATATCTGATGTCGATGTGCTTCTTTCTTCTGTCCATCACCTGATTTACAACTAGATGTAAAACAGTCTAATTGTCATAATGAAGATTTAAAATGTGATGTGTAATCCCATCTGTGTGACACACTTATTTAACCAAATTGCTTCCTTTGCTGCTTCCATTGCCTATACATACTCAACTTTTGTGGTAGACTGAGCTATGCATTTTTGCAATGTAGATTTCCAACTTATGCATCCGCCTTCAAGTGTGAACACATACATAGTCGTAGATTTTCTCCCATCTAGATCTTGTCTATAGTCAGCATTTACATAGTCTATTGATGATTTGGCATTGTACGATTTAGCATCGAACACAATACCAAAATCCAACGTATCCTTGAGATATATGAGAATCCACTTCACAACTTCCCAATGTATCTTCCTTGGATTTGACATGAATCTGCTTGTCTTGCCCATAGCTAGAGCAATGTCATGCATAGTGCAAATAATAAAAAACATGAGACTTGCTAGTGCCTTGTCGTAAGGGATCTTGGACTTCACACCTTTCTCCACGGCATTTGTTGGACAGAGGGCTAATGAGAGATTGAAGTGAGGAGCTAAAGGAGTATTCACTACCTTGCAATTCCCCATGTTACATCTCGCAAGTATCTTTCTAGCATACTTCCCTTGAGTTAACCCTAGCTTGCCATCCTCCAAGTCCCTTTGGATCTCCATCCCCAAAATCCTCCTCGATGTACCAAGATCTTTCATTCTAAACTCAAAACTCAAGAGAGCTTTGAGCTTATCAACATCAGATCTGTCTCTAGCTACAATGAGCATGTCATCCACATAAAGTATCAGAATAATGAATAATGAAGCCAAATACTTCATTACTCATATTTTTCATGTATACATAAGGATCAACACACTTTGTTTAAATCCTTATGCCCTCACAATCCATACAAGGATTTAAGCAACCTACAAAGCATATTATCTTGGCTTTTCTTCACAAAGCCCTTAGGCTGTCTCATGAAGATCAATTCATCCAAGTTGCCATAGAGGAAAGCAGTGACAACATCCATTTGATCTAAATAAGACCAAACAAAGCCACAAGTACACACAACAAACAAATAGAGGCATACTTAGCAATTGGGAAATAGACCTCATTGTAATCCACACCTTTTTCTTGTGTGAATCCCTTGGCCATCAACCTGGCCTTGTAGATCTTCTTCACTCTGTCTGTGGGGATATCCTTCAGTTTGTAGACCGACTTACTCTCCATCAATTGTTGAGCCTTTGGAAGCTTGACTAACTCCCAAGTCATGTTGTCAATTAGTGATTGCATCTCCCTCTGCATCCCTCTCCCGCTTGTCCATAGAAGCATGAGGCTCCTTGTATGAAGAAGGTTCGTCTTCTTCCAAGATCAAAGCCATATCATCGTCATCATCATGAGAGATATACTCATCTCCTAATTGAATTGAATGAACCCATTGGTCAAATCCTTTAGAAGCACGAATAGAGCGTCCAGATGTTCTATTAATTTATGACTTAGCTTGATCTTTTTGTGCTGGCATGAGTTGAGATTTGCTAGTGTCATCATGCTCTTGCATTTCCTCAAATTGAGGAACTTGCTCTTTTGTGGGAGCACCTTCTTGTGCCTCATCATGAAACCCATCATGATTAATCTCCCCCTCAACAATATTAAGTGGAGATTTTCCCTTGTCTGTATGAGGAGCATGAGCTTTCTCCCCCTCGTTCGATGATCTGGATTCATTGAACAAAATATCTCTACTAATAGTCAACTTACAGGTGAGGGGATCCCACAACGTGTAACCCTTCACACCACTTTGATATCCAAGAAAAACAGATTTCTTGGAAGTAAAATCCAGCTTAGATCTACTTTTTTTGGGTGTGAGAGGATATGCATTATATCCAAAGACTATCCATTGACGGTAATCTTTCGGCCATCCATACCTCATCTCAAACAGTATCGTATAATTAATTGCAATGGAAAGAGAAAGGTTTATCAAATAAACTGCAGTGTTAACAGCTTCAGCCCAAAATGCATGTGATTAACCTAATTGGCTCAACATACTCCTTTTCCACTCCAATAGTGTTTGATTGAGCCGCTCAACAACACCATTCTGCTGTGCAGTATATATTGTAGTGAGATGGCGAGTTATCCCCTCTTGTTGATTATACACCTCAAATTCTCTAGTAGTGTATTTCCCATCATTATCGCAAAAATCTTACTCTCTTATCAGTCTGAGTCTCAACTTGGGCATTCTACTTCTTGAAAGTGACAAAGACCTCTGACTTATGATGTAGAAAATAAATCCATACAAATCTAGAATAATCATTGATTAAAGATACATAGTACAACTTTTCAGAATGTGAGGGAGTAGATGATGGTCCCCACACGTCACTATGTATATATTCGAACATCTACTTAAAACTATGAGTTCCAATGCGAGATGTAATGTCTAAGATTTCTTATAAGAACATAGTGGATAGTCTCATATACTTGATGATGTGGACCCGTCTAGATCTAGCATTTGCTATAGGGAAGGTGAATAGGTTCAAAGCAAATCCAAGCAAGATGCATTGAGAAGCGGTGACGTGGATACTTAGCTATCTTAAGGAACACTAGACATGGATTGTTGTTTGATGCAAAGGCAATCAATGTCAAGTCACTTTTGGACTATGTGGATGCAAATTATGGGGGAGATCCAAACAACCAAAAATCTACAACTGGTATGTGTTTTTTATTGCAGATGAATGCATAAATTGGAGATTCACACTTCTCAAGTGTATCTTTTCAAATAGGGTTGTCATATAATAATTCAAACATCATGGCTATCCAAGTCCACGACTTCAACCTACTCTTGATAGATAAGTTTGGATCTCTATCATGAAATAGAAAGTATGAGATGGACGTTAGAGATGTTTGCAAACTAAATCTATAGCCCATGGCCAACGACGATAGCTGGATGTCATAGTCTACTAAATAAACTCTCTCCAAGCCAAACTTTCTCAATCTTTTCTTCATCGTTTGAATATCTTTCTTTGCAATCATAAGTCTCAAGATGATCTCTTGAGGTGGTATGATGATTCATCAACGCTCGATCACACAAAGCTTGAAACTTAACCAAAAACTCAATACCCATCAATCAATATATCCATTACATAATGCTCACAAAATTCTAAACTACTAGTAGGTAGTGTAGAAACAAAGCCTTTCTTGTAAAGAATGGACATGCTTTTCTCACTAATGTGCCCTAGTCGTAAGTGCCACAAGTAGTTAATCTCATTCTGAAATCTAGAAACATGTGCTTCTTCACAAACACTTTGGCCTTTAGCACATCTAGATTCTTGTGCCTATTTCTTTTCAAGATTACTTTTCCTCTAGCCATGACTTGAAGTACACCATCAACTATTTCCCATTGATGACCATTTATGTCTAACATGCCAAGAGAAATCAAGTTCTTCCTCATGTCAAGGATATGCCTGACATTAATCAATGTGCGCACAATACCATCAAACATATGAATCTTAACAGATCCAATACCCACAATTTGACAAGGGCTTTCATTCCCCATCAAAACTGAACCATTTGATATGAGTAAAAACTTAAAAACTCTCTCATGTAACACATATGGTATGAACAAGCACAATCTAGAATCCATTCATCACCTCTCCTATGACATGAAGTGCATAGGGCATACCGTTGGTTTCATACAACATAGTCGTCATGAAACAGGTCCTCCTCATCTTCTTCCTTATTTTCTTTTGTCACATTGGCTGAAAAAGATTCAACTGCTTTGCCACAACAATCTCTCTTGAGGTGGCTAGCTTTGCCATTCCTCCAATAGAGCAAAGTCTTTCGGTCTTGGGATCTCCCCCTAGATCTAGATCTAATCTCAGATCTCTTTTCCCCACCATTTTTCCGCTTCTAAGGCCTTCAATAATTTAGGTTCAACACAGTTCCTAAAGAAGTCGATGGTTGAGAAGATAACATCATCATCTACTAAAGATCGTATGTTAGCAGAGCACTCACCACCTCATTATAGGTGATGGTCTTCCTATCACGATGTAGTAATACTTGTGACAAGGATTGATATGACATAGGAAGATAACTCAATAGGTGGAGAACCTTCTTCTCATCACTTAGGTCCTAACCAAGATTCTATAAGTCCACAGTAAGATCATTGAATACGTCGATATGATCTTGTATCTTGGTCCCGTTGTCATTCATCTTGAAGCTCATAAGCTTCAAGGATGTGTAGAGGCGATTTGTCAACTCATTCTGATGGTAGTTCCATTAGAGATCCTCAAAGAGAATAACCGAGTCCGCGTAATCACCCAACTACTTGATTACATGTGGCTATAGAGATAATGTCACTATGTGTACAACCATGTCATTCCAATAGTCCTCTGACACCAAATCGGTCTTGGGCCTCAATAATTTCCCAAAATCGTTAGCCTTGAGCATACCTTTCACTTGCCGTTCCCATATTAGATAATCAGAACGTACATTGTACTTGGCAATGACAAATCTAACACCCCCAAATCCCTTCAGTCACTGAAATCTGTCCCAAAACCAGATGGTTGTGATTGAAGGACTCCCGCAAGCTAACTCGCCTCCGTGCATTGAACTTATTTTTTAACATGATCACTGGAATTGGCAACAGGCTATCAAACTGTATGTTGTTGAAGGAATTCTACTTGTCAGAAAACAAGATCAGTGAGCTGGAGGATCTTCACCGTTTGTCCAAGCTGAGTGTCCTTGACCTGAGTTTTAACAAGATCACGACCACAAAATCTCTTGGTCAACTAGCAGCAAACTATAAGTCGCCACATGCCCTAAATCTCCTCCTCCTGCTCATTCTCCAGGTGGAGCCGCTCCATGTCAAGAAACAGCCACAGCAGAGGATCTTGCAGTGAGCAATCCTCTAATAGACTCTGTCGATGATGAATGCTTTGGAATCACTAAGAACCACCGTCGTACACTTGGCCTTAGAAACCGCAGGTGACCTCTCCGATGCAATGGTCACCTCTCCGATGCAATGGTCACAATATCATTCGTCGCAACAAGGTACACGAACTCCCCTACCAAGAACAAAGTTGAGGCACGGCTTTCTTTCTCCGTCTCCGCTCTAATCAGCTCCACTCGCCAACCCTGCCAAAATCGGCCTGCCTCCTCGACCTCCATCTCCAGCGAGCAAACTCTTTTCCTTTCGTGCTTTCGACAGGTCTCTTTGAAAATCAATTGACACATATACAAAACAAAAGACAAAGCGGGCTAAAAAAGATAAAAAAAAAGAAAAGAAGAGCTTTATCTTTCTTGTGATAAATCAATATGTCTCGAGACACGACTTTGATGTCTCCTACATGCATATCATTAATAACAAACATCACCAATCAAAACTATCTTTCTCTCAATAGCAGATGCTAAAGCACATGGTGTATAAATAGTGAATTCAAGAAGACAAAGATAAATGTGCACCTATATGTCTATCATGATAACATATGTCTCGAATTGATATTGCGTTGTGGGAGATTGATTCCTTGTATGTGTATGAATCTATGGCTCTTCTTGAGTAGTAAGGTTATTTCATGAGAAGGAACAAAACAATTTTGAATGCACTCACTTTGTTCCAGTTTGGTACAAAGAAAGAAAGAAAATGCCTCGTGGACTCTCTGCCTAGTGTAATGAAAGATCTTCTTTGCAGAATGACAGTATCCTAGGTTTAGCGTTCGGTCATGGAATGTGTAGAAAGACGATGGTCCAGTGAAGGCAGGAAGAAACAAACCCACAAAATAATAAATCTCGGAGCTAGACAAAAATCTCCTGCTGTACTGTGGCTGTCGACATGTCAGCAAGGACCACAGAATTCGAAGAGGAGACGGACACAGATTGAATGCTTAATCGACGTGTTCGATACTTTGCCAACACAAGAAAGGATCATTTGTCCTCACGAGGGATCCGTATTCTCTAGCTGGCTGTCCAGCCGGACATGAAAGTATTATCCTGTAGTACAGGAAAGACGACGCGAAGTACAGTAATACCCGTATTACCCGTATTACTGTATTATTATTATAACCCCATTAAACCCGTTTAATTCTCAAGCAGACAAGCGTTTAATGGGGTTGGGTAATGGTCAGAAGCACGCCGAGTCAAGTGGCTGAAATCACACCATTCAGGGTTTTTAACTGCTCACATAGACTCATAGTCAGCATTGGATTTTTGAGAAAGCCTCATGGAGACTAACGGCGGAATTGTGGACCAACCAACCGTCCAATCCGACCCGGCCATTCTCGCGGGGTTGTTGTTTGGGGCTTTGTGGTGAAGAGGAATTCTGTGAGCTCGCTGAGCGTGGGGAACTGGTCACGTGGGATCCCCAGATGATGGTACAGGATCTCAATAATTATTTTTTGAAGATTTTTCGGGGACTAGAAAGTGAAAAAGTCGGAACAGGACATTTACGATTGAGTGAAGGGAGGGGGAGATGGTGGAGTTGGTACTTCTCGATGATGATGGAGTAGTAGGACCAGGAGCAGGAAGAGCTCAAATAGAAAGCATGAGCAACGAGAAGTATACAGTAGCAGATGTTGCAACTCACAGTTCTGCTGACGATTGCTGGGTTATAATTCACGGCAAGGTCCAGTCCATACCTCTCGTCTACTTTACTCTCGTCTTCTTTTGCCTTCCATTTAGATTCCTGTGCATTTCATTTCCTCTCCTCTCCTCTCCTGTCTTGTCTTGTCCGTGGCTGACCATTTCTTTGTTTCAGCGCGTATGGTAGTGGATCCCTTTTCATCTCCAATGTCTTCCTAGATACAGTGTAGCGTTTTGGGCGATCGAGGAATTTTCTCATATGTCTGTGGGGTAAGCGACAACTCCATCGTTCAGCCGGATCAAGATCTGCACATCTCGATGGATTTTGAGACTCCCAGGGAATATTGTGTTGTTATTGTTTCTGTCTTAGAAATGTTCACCTACTTTTGGCTGGAGAGAAGAATACTTCTTTGATGCGTGGAAGAGTACATGGATTAGAATACCTGTGATGAGTTAGGAGTAATGGGCTCGCTCACTCGCAAGGGAGCGAGGCGTCTATTATTGAGTAAGCTTACTCATTAAACCATCAAGCGTGCTCTTTGTTGACCATATTTTCAATTTTTGAGAAATTATCTTGAGTTTCTGTTGTATGTTGCAGATCTACGATGTGAGTGGTATTTAGATGACCATCCCGGTGGAGATCAAGTTCTACTGATGACGGCAGGTGGTCACACTATATCGGTCGTTCAGTAGTAAGCAGGTTGCATGAATCAGGGATGACTTTACAAATATTTCGTCTTTGCCTCGCTGTTTATTTCAGCTATTTCGAGTCTCCCTAGCTCAATGTCTGGTCCCTGCGGATTTTCAGTTGTCACGGTTTGTATTTCCTATGTTTGCTTCGGGCTGGCCATCTCCTCCAGGAGGAATGGTGGCTATGTACTGAATGTTCAGAGGCTCGTCAGCTTGCATACATGACAATTATGGTCAGCATAAAGAACTTCTGTCACATTGAAAGTGAAATCAAAAGGTCTAAAAGGTCAAGAATGACAGTCACTTATGCATGTAACTCGGACCGTCAGTGAGGCTTCGCTGTAAGTTACTTCTTCAATTTAAGTTTAGGCAGTTTCGAAAGACAGTAGTTATAAACCGTCCATGGTAATTACTCTGTAACATGCTCTTTGTGACTCCTAATTGTGAAAATTATGGACTCATTTGATGATATAAGCTCGTGGAGTATGCTGGTAACTGAATTTTTGGAGCTTTGACGTATCTTGCCTGCTCAATTTGAGCAATTGAAGACGGGTGAATATGACGTCAGTCGGCATGTTTGACGTTTTCTTTTCTATTACGGGGTTTAATCCGCATGCAAATTGCCTTTCACATTTGCAGGTGAAGATGCCACCGAAGAATTTGACGACGCCGGTCATAGCACTGATGCGTGGAAGTTAATGGAGAAGTACCTTGTCGGCCAGGTGGACGTGACCTCAGTTTCAACTACAAAAAGCTCCCAATTTTTGTATAAGGCTCTGCCTACAGTAGCTTCAGTACTGGTGGTAGGTCTTGTCGCAGGTGTAATACTTTGGAGAAGAAAGAGAACAGTCTAACTATCGAACATGAGTTCGCACGCCTTGTCGTCAAGGAAAAATATCGGAAACCTAGCTCTAAATATATCAGTGTACTGCAAAGTGGTTCGTTCTGAGGCCTTCTGTCTTCAAAGTTTTTTGTTATTTGTTTGTGGTAGGAGACGACTGATCTCTCAGCATTTATTCTTCGAGTGGATTTTAAAGGTTACCTTTCAAGAGCAGTAGATTAAACTGATCGTCAAGGACTGGAGGCAATTAGGGCTTCGGGTTGTCTGTACTTCTGGCGTCAACGGGATCTTTGTCCCTGCCTCTCAATTCCCAGAACTCCTTACACACTCTCTCTGTGTTCAGTAGAACTGTAATCGGCTATAAGCATGTATGAGAGTAGTTTTCGAGTTGCCTAGAGTACACAAATGCTTCGTCTATATGTGATGTCTATTTGGTGATCATTGGTTAAATATCTGTGGGGGCTGGTTGGATTGCACTTCGTTGCACATTATTATCTGCAGGCATTTGAGATACAGTCCATCCACACTCAAATTATGCTTATCAATTTGATTGTTTGCTCTTGGGGTGTAAAAGTAATAAAATATTTGTTGGAAGCCACGCACAAAGGTAGTGAAGAACAGTCGCACCGTTGGGTGCAGACAACAGAAGACTAATGCATCCACACTCCATCGACCTATATATATACATACACCTACTTATGGAATTGTTGTAAGTCGATAAAGCCTCATGAGTTATTGTTTATGAAGTATAGCCAGTACTCAGTAGAACTTTAAAGCTCCAACTATTTTGTTACGTCGTGATAATCGCGAAACTCCGGTATCCGGAACTCAAGATGCGGCCAGATTCTTTGAAATCCGATTGCGCAGACCTGGTTGTAGAACAGATTCTGAAGGAGGTAGCAGTGTCGGATGTAATTTACGCACATAATACACAGCTTACCGATGTAGTCCGCTCTTCCTTAGGACTTCTCAATGAAAAGAAGACGCTAGGTTGCATGGACTTCATTCGCGGGTTTTTCCCAATAAAAACAGGACAGACTATAAAATGTGGCCCTGATGAGCAGATTACAATCCCAGTATAACAGCAGCAGACCAGTCAATCTACCCGTTTACGACAGGTTTTGCAGACTTGCAGCTAAAAGTACTACACCCACCCTGTCATTGGACCTGAGCAATGTTCTTATATCCGAGACGTCAACCTGGACATGTAAAGAATAGAACGCAAGCGTTTTTTACGCAGTTATGGTAACAGGCAGCAAGCGCAGCAACGTCTTGTCCTTCTCCGGTTGAGAGAATGGTTCTCAAGCCGTAGATGGAGCAGCGGGACCTTGACTAGGGGTCACAGCTTGCACGTCATCCATCTCTTTCATATTCACAATAGTGGGTGCTTCCACACTCATAACCATGTGGTCGAAGAAGATGGAAACTAGAGGTTTTCCTGTCAAGACTGCCAGTACGTCCCTCGTATCGTCGTTGATTTCCTCAGTGGTGGCCGGGGGAGCAATCTTCACAGGAGCTACAGCGCTGACCTTACAATTGAGCCGACAAGAATACTTGAGTAGATGCGGTTGCTCCTTAGTCTTGCCGCTGAAATTCGGCAGGTAGAGCTGCACCGACGGTCCCGACCATCGCCGGTGGTCCTCGTCTGATCTCGTCAGTCTTTCAGGAAGACCATGCATAGAACACAGAGGAGAGCTGACGCCACGTTCTTTTTGCACAAGATGCATGGAATGCTTGACAATGGACGGGGATTTTCCACCTTTGTTTAGCCAGCGCCGTACATCCCACCAGGCAGAAGGTGCTGCGTGCTCTCGAACGCACGAGTAAGAGAACTGAGCTGCGAAACTAGGCAGGCCCACTTCCTTCCTGCCATGATCGCGAGCTTCTTCACTTCCTACCAGGACTCTGCCAGCCCAAGCGCAGGATGTAGGAGGGTTCCAGACGATCCCAGGTATTATTACCGCTTCGTCAAACTGTCCCGCTGGACTGCCATCGTAATGTGCAAGGAAGAATCCTCCCAAAGTGAACCCGAACGCTTCCACCAATTTCAACTCCTTCGGTGTAACCTTGCGGGCAACGTCAGCTTTCACAACATGCAGTTGGTACAGAGCTCGTCCTTTGAACACCCAAGGAGATCCTGCTGCATAAGGTCGAATTCTCGAGGACCCCTCCTCCGCAGAAGGATCTTCCATTGACAATTGTGATCTGCACTAATTTTTAAATGATCTCCCTTCAATTTGAAAACGACTCGAGTTCTTTCCGGTTTGGCAATCACCTAACAGTGCATCGTCTCCGCCACCGGCGCCTCGGATAGATCGTACAGCTGGTGTATGTACAGGATGAAACGCTATCAGGTATTTCGGACTTGTAGGCTGAATCTTAAATCTTCAATTTCATAACCACCATACG
Source organism: Marchantia paleacea (assembly GCA_014180765.2). Classification (NCBI taxonomy): domain Eukaryota; kingdom Viridiplantae; phylum Streptophyta; class Marchantiopsida; order Marchantiales; family Marchantiaceae; genus Marchantia; species Marchantia paleacea. The sequence goes on along the minus strand of MUAA02000086.1, from coordinate 1,921,259 downwards.
ACATCAGAGACGTTGAAGTCCTGCCCATATCCACACTGGTCAGCCTGCTTCCAGTCTGCAACAATGAAAAATTTCATCCACAAACATTTGGGCGAAACAATTTTTCATGCAGACCCTTTTTGACTACTACTGGGACTGCGTCTATCTGCTCTGCTCTACGACTTCTTTACTCTGCTCCCAAAATCAACGCGCCATTGCAGCCACGCATTCAGTATAGTACTGCCGGTCCTGTTCGTGAACTCGAGACAGGTCAAGTCACACCGCATGATTCGCATCACATCGCCCACAACAGGTCCATCAAATCAAATCGACCTGCTGTGATGCCTTCCTTATCGACTCTGCGCAGCAATTCCTCTTATCGACTCTAGAGCCATTTTTGTCACTTTCAGCAGCACAGGAACCGCAAAGTGGGACCCAGGGCTCCCGCGGGATGTTGTGGTGCTATTGGATATCGGGTTAAGTAAGGTTTTACCCTAAGAAGGAAATGGACTTGGACGCATGGAATAAAAAAGCTTTATACCTCCAAACCTATATATGGAGCTATGGGCACCTATTTTTACATGTTAGTGAGAGACTGCACAAGAGCTTTAGAGTTTAGCTTTAGTTTATCATGATCTTATTCCCCCACTTGTTGATAGGGCGTGATAGGAGTTGGAGTGTTGAGAGGGCGAGAGTGGAATTGATATTGTAGTTTCTGTGGCCATACTTTGGCAAATATGGAGAGTGAATAGTTCATTCTCTTCGTCTTTCAATTTGGGTTCCATTGATATCTAAATTAAAGACTATGGAGAATGATATTGTGAGATATGAGTGTTTTTATTTTTTTAGGGTTTTGAGTGCATTTTGAGTGATTTTTCTTATACTAGACATATGGGTTGGGTTTTTTTTGTTCTCATCTCTTCCTTTTCATGCATTGGTTCTATTGGAACCTAGTTGGAAAATTATGGAGACATGAATAAAAAGTTATGAGTATTTTTAGATTTTAGGGTTTCCATAGTTCGCATTTTCCAATGTGAGGTGGGTGTGTTAGGTTTGTGGTTCCGCAGGGGGGGAGATACATGATGGAGTGTTGGGTTTTTTATCGCTCCATTTGTGCTAGCTTTAGCTTGACTTTCTTTCTCATGGGACCGCCAAAAATGGGGGCGATACACCATGTCCGGTGTGTCATTGTCTCTTTATCTCGTAGGGGTAAAGAACCACGGGAAAGATGCACAAAGATTACGATTGGACCACTTGGGATGCGATGTGAGGAGGACGGTCACATCGACATCGGTTTTTGTCACTTTAACACGCACATTACATCGAATTCTTCGTTGAGCATTCCGGTATACCGTCGGGTCGTGGGAGGGTTAGCTTTCCATGCAAGTTCGATTCTAGGCTTTTTGAGACTAGATTTCCATGTCCATGTTTATTCCATACGCTTCCTCGGCCTCCGCATGACGGGTTAGACGTGCTTTTCGCCACCGCTGATCGGGTTGGCGCGCGATTCCATGGACGAAGTTAGCATGGTTTTTGTTTTTATTACTCCGCGATGGTGTCTACGTTATACTAGAGGGGACGGGCTGGACATGTAGAGGCATAAACAGATTTCGAGATTCCGAAAGAAAAGATTGGGCTACATTGGGAGGAGTCTGCTCGCGCCACACAGTTAGGAAATGAAGTTCAAATACATGATACTTCCGATTCTAAGCGATTATGACGGTGTAGGGATCTTGGGGCAGCCGAAGTATAAGCAGGGACGGGCCCTTCATCCTTTGTCCATGGCTATTCCTACCGAGGAGACGATTTCCTTTATGCCTTCTACATCCACCCATGGGCGAGGAGATACCATTAGAGGTCTTGGAGTATCGCCAGAGGAGCCATTATGTCTTGACAGATCATTATTTGCTCATTCTCTATGCACGCCCCCACGCTTATCATCCGGGGGTTTGTCGTGATGGTATATGAAAGATCTTCGAGATTGCTTTCGCATACGATCCCTCTAGTGGTTTCACCTGAGTTGTTCCAGCGTGGGTCGCAGCAGCTATGCGAGGGGAGATTCCGTTGTCACTTAGTCAAAGCTCTAGGTAGGTCTAAAACGCAATGGAGAAGGACATCGGGGGCATACGACCGATTGCTATTGGAGAGGTTTATTGCGATTAGTCACCGCATCAAGTTGTCTTAAAAGATCGCTCACACTTCCATGAGCATCTTTGTCCACATCACTTTGAGTCGCCACACCAGAGGTCGTGAGGTAAGATCGCTAAGATTAGAGCACTTCTAGATATCCATCCGATTGGGTTGTCTTGCGGCGTAGACGTTGAGAACGCTTTTAACAAATTGCCTCACATGCATCCATTTTTAGAGAGCTTAGAGAGGCTTCCGTGGACCCCTATCAAGCCTCATTCCTTTTGTACGATCTTTCTACTGCTCACATTCTTCTTTTATTTTATCAAATGATGGCTTTTCCGAGGAGGGAGCCACCGTTTACACACCACCGGCACTCTCGACAGTGAGATCCTTTGGGGGGACCCTTATTTACCATGGCTCATTACAGAGCTCTTGTGTCTACTACTTTGGCCATGCCCGGTTGTGTGTTCCCCTCTTTGGCGGATGATACATACATTGTACCATGTAGACAAAGATTAGGCAGTGCCTTTGATTACTTGACTACCGAGCTTCATGTTGTAGGCTTGAGAGTCAAGGTGTCAAAGTGTAGGCTTGGTTCCTTTTGATTCCGCCTCATCTTCAAAAGCTTCCGTGAGGGATGTATGATATCGACGATGACTTACGTATTCTAGGAGTGCCAAGAGGGTCTCGAGGATTTTATTTCACGCTACCTTGATGTTGCATTTAATGAGGATGTTTTGCATGTGTATCTAATCTTCCTCTACTAGGGGATCCGCAGTGCATGCTTGGTATACTATCATCTAGTATTGCTCGTCGACCCACATATCTTCTTTCAAGACTGCTCCTCCTTCACCTACATTCATATCACGCTTGACAGCCTTTTGATAGGAGGATCATGGGCGCCTTTTTACGACATCATCGACCAGTGGGACATTCGAAGTGTGTGACCGAGATTTGGCAAGGAGACGTACATCTTTGCCAATCTCGTGTGGAGGGGTAGGCTTATTATCGATGGAGGAGACGGCACCTCGGCATTCTTTTTACGAAGTTGGGCACTAGTTGCACCTTTGTTATCTTCTCGATTTGTGATCGCAGATAGACCTATTTTGGAGATATATACGAGGGACGCCGATACGATCATTTCCCTTACAAGCGTATTATTACGACATTACCTAGAGACGCTTACCACCTGGAGGTACGACATGAGTTCCCATCTTTTTTCCTTTTTTACTACCGATTGACTAGGGGTCCACAGCCTATCTTGATGGACCGACAGCCAGAGGCTCTACATTCACTCTTAGTGGATCCGCCATCCCTCGCACTACTAGAGCTCGCCTCACGCCTTGCTCTGCAAGGGTGCAGTGCTCGTGGATCTTGGCTTGACCATGTATTAGGCTTTCCGACTCACACCCAGCCTACTTTCTCCACAACGATGACATTCCGCCTTGGTTTTATCCATCCATCTACATCTTCATTACTCACATGTGAGTGTGGTATCACTTTAGATGCAAAGAGGTGTTCATATGACTCGTTGTCCATTCGGAGGGCAGAGGATAACTACCCATGATGCCATTAGGGATGTGGTGTTTGCTATGGCGCGGAGTATGGATACCTCACATGGAGAGAGCGCTGGATGCCTTGCAATGACTAGGGTTAGCGCACTGCATTTGGTTCGGGAGGACCAGGTCACTGTATCGAATGTGGTGGTTACCGATCCTACTAGAGAGACACAATTTCAGAGGGTGATCACCCATCCTCCGTGATGGGCGGCGAAGGAGAGCAAAGAAAGAACCAAGGTCTCCAAGCATAGAGGATGCATAGAGGTCACATCTTTGTTCCTCTAGCTTTGGAGTTATATGGAGCCATGGACACCGACTTCGACATGTTGTGAGGGAGTGCGTGAGAGCCTACCATACTAGGCTAAAGACATGGGGTATCACTCTCTTTAGCTTACTCAGATAGCCTATTTTAGGCAACGTGTTTCCATTACTCTGCCACAGAGAGCACTAGTTGGTGTAATCCATAGGAGAGCAATCACGCAGGATGCTTCTTCTGATGCTCCCCGTAGTTTGTAGACCTTTTGACTTGGATAGTTCAGATATCCTAGGTGGCCGTTGGACATATTTCCCAAGCAGGATACTATTGGGGCCTAGCCCCATGTTACCGGTTTGGTTCCATTCTTGTACGTTTTGATGGGGTCTTCCCATCCTTTTTGTTATTATACTTCGTCTTTACTGCACAAGAGCTACCATACTAGGGCTAATGGGATATCATTCTAGTTAGATTATTGTGCAGCCTATTTTAGTTTTAACATGTATCCATTGTGTCAGGACTTCTCTAGTTAGGTAGGTGCGCTAATGCAAAGCATATACAAAGAAGCTTAGAGACCAAGCAGTAAGCAAGAAGCCCGTCAGACCGACCCGCCGACCTGCTGACGGCGCCGTTAGGGGTCCTAGGGCTCAAGGGGTAGAGTTCTAATTAGAGTTCCTTGGAGGGTAGTTTTTGAAGTTGAGCATTTGAGAGTGTAGCTATGGTGGATAGTAGCTAGTGCAGGAACCTAGAGTCTTTGAAGCACAAAGTGGGTTTGGCTTGACTGCAATCTCTCTTTTATGCTATGGTTATGAGCAGAATGTCCTTGTGGAAGTTTTGAGAGTAGAAAAGATTACTTCCAAAACTCAAATTGGATTCTATGGTGAGAATTGTGAGTTCTTGGAGCGCTAAAGGTGTTTTGGCGAGTTTGGATGGATGGTAACTTCTATCTGTTGGTTGTTGAGTGTGTAGGGTGTTGATGGAGTGCAGCCCGTGGGGGTGATATAGAAGTAGAGTTGATTCGAAGTAGATGTGACCGATTTTAAATTTCTTTATTTTTTATTTTAGTGTAAATCCGAATCAAGAATTTGTGAGGGCGGAAGCGTTATTGGAAATTGATGAAGTGGGTCGATGCTTATAGTTATCTTGGGGCATTAAATGGAGATTGGGCAAAAAATATTTCGGACGGAAGTGCTCGAAATTCAAGATCTTGTGTTTCAAAATTTTCGGGTCGAAAATAGGAGTAGAAAGCTATCAAATTATCATATAGTGTTCGTTTGATCTGAAATTTGATGGGGTGATGGAAGATGTAAAGATTATCGCGTTAGTGTATAGGTGTCAGCCCCAAGGCTGACAATGTCAGAATTGCAAAATTTTGATGTTTAGGGGTCTGAAATCGAAGTTGAAGATTATTAGAGTCATGTAGAAGTTTCAAATGGTGTTCGTTTGCAAAAAAAAAGTTTAAGGCAATCCAAAAAATTATCAATGTGAGATTATTGATCTGGAGAGTAAAACAACTCCAAAATCGAGTTTTTGTGTTTTTAAATGCCCTTTTGAGGCTATGTTATTCCGGATTGGGTTGGTTTGATCCCTTTGATGGATATTTTTGAGATGAAGTATTGTTCTTTATGTTTCTTGTGATTGATATACCTCCATCTATGTTTCATGTTAGTGCACCACATTTGTTTGTGTTGGTGCTTTGTTGTTTGGAGTGTTGAGCTCCCCCGTGCCGCCGCTGAGTGAGGTTTTTGCACCACAATCGACTATCCATGTTTCTCCCCAGTGAGACAGGACTTGTGGACTTGTAGACTAGGTGAGTGCCTGTGGTGATGGCAGGTTTCAGGTTGCCCTTATGTTAGCACCTTGTGGTACCTCGGGTACCTTCTGTTGCGGTTTCTGGTTCCAATTAGAGACTTGTTTAGGTACGGTTACAGAGGTGATACATTGGTGTCATAGTGGAGTTCTCTGGAGGAGAGACTGCTCAGGTTAGCATTGGATGCACCCGTAACGGAGTTCGGCATCAACCTTGGCCTTTGAGGTTCATAGAAGACTCTGATTTGGTTTTAGAGAGTGACGGAGCTGAGCTTGATGATATCTTGGAGTGTTTACCCACACCATTGTTGTGAGACTTGGACGATATCTATGGGGCCACCAAGGGTTTCAGACGATATTCGGGTATAGTTGGCACTATTGAGTTGGATGACTTCATCCAAGAGTTTGACTCATGGTGTGATTTACAGTGGATGCGCAACTCTAAGTCGTTTAGTCCGTTCATGGCTTGGAAGGGATTATTTTAGCATTTGGAGGGTCCACAGATGGATGATTATCATGAGTTCCGGCATGAACACCTTGATGAGATTGAGTTCTAGAGACAATATTGGTCTCCAAACTACATCTCTATTACTTCGGGTACAGTGTTTGATGGTGCGAGTTCATCCTTTATACCTAGTAGTGATGACATGGTTGGAGTTAGTCGAGTTGGGCAGAGTTCAGAGGTGCCAACCTTTAACCCTATTCTGGAGTTCTTCGCACAGTTGAGGAGAGACTACCAAGGGGTGAGAACTAACAAGCTACGAGGTTTGCAGGAGTTTCAACGGAAGACTAGGGAGAGTCTTCAAGAGGTGTATACCCAAATGCGTTAGTTGATCAGTGTTACCCATGGGGTGACAGAGACATAAGCTGTCCAATATTGGTATGGGATATTGGACATGGAGTTGAGACGTAGAGTGAGAGATGCTACCTTACTACAAGAGACATCACCTACGTTGACCATTGTGTTTTGTCTTGCTGAGCGTATTGAGCTCAACATGCAAGAAGAGAGGGTGGTGACTGGTGGGTTCAACAAGGATTCATCAACTTCTTCACGTTAGCAGTCTACAACACAAACCCGAAGTGGTTATAGTAGACATGTGGGATAGTCTCGACCATCCGGACAAAGTGATGAAGGTGCTGCATCCAAACCATTGCCATTCTTTTAAGGTCAACAATCAGTTGTTGGGATGGTGTCTTGGACATGTGGTGGACCTCATCACAAGAAAGATTGCCTTCAAGGTCAAAGGATGGATCCTGTTGGATCAAAATCATGTGAGCATTTTCACAGACATGGTCATATGATGGATAGATGTTTTGATTTCCATCTAGAATTACGATCAACAAGAGATGCCATGGTAGTTCCTGGAAGAGGAAGAGGAGTTCAAGGTGGAGGGGTGGTGGTAGAGGACCAGGCCCTACTCAAGTGTTAGCCCAGGAGGCTAGTCATGAGGTGAACATGGCATCTCGACTGGAGCAGTTGGAGTAGAAGATAGCAAGTATGGCTATAGCCCAACAAAGATCAGATTCTAGAGCTGGTGCCTCTACATCATATGATGGAGATGTTGTGGAGTACATAAAGCAAATGCAAGACAACCATGTGTGCTTGCTATGACTCAGAAGGCAACATATACTACTAAGTCAAGAGGAGCATCAGTGGAGTTGGATCCACAAAGAGGAAAGACTAGCCAACAAGTTAGACTTCCTCAGTCTTTCACATTGTTAGAGTTGTCACATCCATGTCACATCCATGACTCCTAGATGACATATTGGAGAGATGACGGTGCAAGCCAATGTGGATGTACTTGGAGATGGAGCAAGTAGGGATCAGCCATCAACATTATATGAGGTAGCATCCAGCGCAATGTTGGGGGCAGCAAAGACTCTTGTTCATTCTCTTGTTTTCTCAGCCAAGGATTTATTGGTGTTGAGGGTGTCATCATCCCATGTACTACGATTGGTAGCCACATTTTGCGAAAGCAAAGAGGATATGCTGGTTGCTTCTAGTAGTGTGAGCACTAGTAGTGTTGATCCTGGGATCAAGACAACTACTAGTGGAACTTGGCGAGCTGCTGTCGCTTGAATGATGGAATTACCAACGAGGCCGGCATACGAGCGTACAAGGGTGTCACCAAGTGTGGTGATGTTGGATAACAGAAGTTGTGTCTTTTGTTTGGTCGGACCTTTAGGAGCAGAGATGCATGCAGTCCATATGTGTGACTGCAAGACCTTTGGTAAGCACTTTGCCTACCAAGACGGTGGAGGCAAAAGCTAGGGGCGAGAAGTGCCCAAGATCTCATCCTTGGTCTTATGGGGATGTTAGAGAAGGAGAGGTAGGTCTTCTTTGAGTATGGTTGGAGTTTTTTGCGTAGAGCAAGCGGTGGTTACCACTTTAGACCTTTATGATACAACACAAGAGGTTAGAGCTATAGTAGCAAGAGTTGTTCAGACTTAGATAATGGAGCCTGGTATGAGAGAGCAGAAAAAGCTTTCTGCTCAAGAGGTTGTCATATAGCAACCATATACTACATCTTCTATATCTAGTGTCGATGGAGAGTAGATTTGGGATATTGAGATTGGTCCCAAAGTGAGAGGAGAAGAAAGACGTAGGGTGTGGAGGTTTTGAGGAGTTTCAAAAACTATTTTGCCTTTAGTATGAAGGATTTAGGTTGTTTGAAGGGACATGGTATACGGATTGACTTGACAACTGATGCACCAGTCTTCCGTCGTCCCTATCGATATAGTGATATGGAGAGAGATCTGATCCAAAGTAGGTGTCAAGACCTTCTTGAGGCTGGATTAGTTGAGATATCATATGGAGAGTATGCCTCTGCTGTGGTGATGCTAGTAAAGAAAGATATACATGGCAATTATACAGATAAACACATGTGTGGTGACTACCGATCTATCAATTGATAGACAAAATCTGATCGATATGCTATGCCTACACGTGAGGAGATCTTTGATGCGATTGGGCATGCAAAGGTTTTCAACACATTGGATTTACAATCATGATATCATCAGTTGCTGAGTTTCAAAGGGTGATGTATAGGATCCTAGCCAAACTTGATTGTGCCTGAGCCTACATCAATGATATTCTAGTGTATAGTGCTATAGTGAGGGAGCATGAGATACATTTGTAGGAGGTATTTGAGCGACTGATTGCTCATGGCCTCAAGTTGCATCCTAGAAAGTGCAAGTTCTTTCAGGAGCAGGTAGAGTACTTGGGTCATACCATATACCCAGGAGGATTAAGAGTTCAACAAACCAAGGTGGAGGCAATCTTGCGTATTCCACAACCCTCAGATATGAGTAGGGTGCGAGCCTTGCAAAATTCTATTGTCGATATGTGCGAGGATTTAGCATTATTGCCAAAGCCTTGACAAAGTTGACAAAGCTAGATCAAGAGTGGCGTTGGGGAGATGAACATGAGAGAGCTTTTGTTGAGCTCAAGGGAAGGTTGACATATGCCCCTATTTTGAGAAGACCTATGAGAGGTTGTCCGTTTCAAGTATATACTGATTGGAGTATGTTGGGTTTGGGAGCAGTGCTTATCCAACATGATGATGAGGGGAAGGAGTTTGTAGTGGCTTATGCAAGTCGTTCCAACAATACAGCGAAGTTGAAGTATAGTTTTTATGAAGGAGAATGTTTGGCAGCTGTTTGGGCAGTGATACATTTCAGATGTTATTGTTTGGAAACTCCTTCACTCTCATCGCTGATCATCAACCATTGAAATGATTGATGGAATCAGACAAGCTTACACGAAAGCTTGCATGATGGGCTCTTATCCTACAAGAGTATGATTTCACGGTTGTTCATAGACTTGGGATGGTAAACCATGATGCAGATGGGTTAAGTTGAAACCCATGTACATGACTCGATGCCACAGTGATATTGATGAGGAGATGGTGCCGGGTTGGCATGCATATGCCTTTTTAAGTATGTTGGTGCTTGAGAGCTATGTGATATCTCTCTTGGGTCAGAGAGCAAATATGTTAGCCATGGACGCTGAGACTGAGGACAGTTTGATGACAAATCGAGACATCCATAACGACATGATGGTGTTGGATTATCTTTGTATAGGTGCTTTGGTGGACACTTTGAGTGCAAAGGAGCGGTATCGAGTTTTACAAAGAGCTCGACGGTTCAGATGGGAAGGTAGACATCTTCTTCGAGTATGGGGAGATGACAACGTTTGTGTTGTGCCACTTCCATCTCAGAGAGACAGTTGGTTAGACATGCTCATGAGGAGTTAGGTCATTTTGGAGTAAAGCGGACATATAGCTTACTTCAAAATCACTATTGGTGGAGAGATATGCAAACTAAGGTGCAACAATTTGTGGCCAGATGTATGGTATGTGATCGTGTTCGAGCATCATTCAATGCCCTTACATCACAATTACGTCCTCTACCGATTATGGGACTTGGTTATCGTTGGAGCTTGGATTTTGCAGGACCTTTGCCATTGACTATACAACATCATCGATATGTGTTGGTCATGGTGGAGCATTTCTCGGATGGTAGCATAACGCAAAGCATCTCTATGATGAGCAATAGCCAGGTTCCCAAATGCCATGGGCATGATTCTACGGAAGAGTTTTGCCCTTTAAGAACACATCCTAACCCAAACATCAGGGGTATCCAAGTCCAAGACTTAACTTGACTCTCGACGAATAGCTGTAGGTAAGTCTGGATCTCTATCATGTAATAAAAAGTAAGATGAAAATGACGCTAGAGATGCTTGCCAGCTAAATCGATAACCCATGGCCAACCATGATAGTTGGATGTCCCAGTCTCCCATATGACCTTTCTCCAAGCCAAACTTTCTTAGTCCTCTTTTCACCATCTAAACAACTCTCTTTGCTAGACCATCAGCCTCGGGATGATATCTTGAGATGGTACGATGATCAATCAACGCTTGATCAAACAAAGTCTGAAATTTGTCCAAAAACTTAGTATCCTGATTAGTCAACACTTTTGTTGGTGCACCAAATCGGCTAAACACCGCAGCTAAGAACGCATAAGATATTCCCTCATTTGATTTGTCAAGCAATGCCACCAACTCAATCCACTTGGATTGAGTTGGTGGCATTACAGGAAAACTTGCATGATGTACTCTTTTCCTTTAAGGGTATGATTTCACGGATGTACACAAACTTGGAGTGGTGAACGTGATGCGGATAGGTTAAGTCAAAACCCATGTACAAGTCAAATTGATGAAATTGGGGCTTGATGACACAATGATACTGATGAGAAGATGATGTCGGGTTGGCATGCATATGCCTTTTTGAGTATGTTGGTGCTTGAGAGCTATTTGATATCTCTCTTGGGTTACAAAGTGGATATGTTATCCTTGGACATTGAGTCTGAGTACGGTTTGGTGGTAAGCCGAGAGATCCATGATGACATGGTGATGTTTGAGTATCTTTGTAAAGATGATTTGGTGGGCATTGAGTGCTAAGGAGCGACATCGAGTTCTATAAAGAACTTGACGGTTTTGATGGAAAGGTAAATACCTTCTTCAAGTTTGGGGAGATGGCAACGTTCGTGTTGTGCCACTTCCATCTTAGAGAGTACATTTGATCAAACATGCTCATGATGAGTTTGGTCATTTTGCAGTGAAGCATACATATAACTTACTTCAAAGTCCTTGGTGGAAAGGTATGCAAATTGAGGTGCAATAGTTTGTGGCCAGATGTATGGTATATGATTGTGTTCAAGCATCATTCAATGCCCCTACAACATAATTACATCCTCTACCAATTATGGGACTTGGTTATCGTTGGAGCTTGGATTTTATAGAACCTCTACCATTGACTATATGATATCATCGATATGTGTTGGTCATAGTGGAGCATTTCTCCAACTGGATTGAGTTGGTGGCATTGCTTGACAAGTCAAGTGAGGGAAGGCGTTCTTAGCTTCGGTGCTTAGCCAATTTGGTACTAGCAAAGGTGTTGACTGATAGTGTACTGAGTTTTTAGGCAAGTTTTATGCTTTGTGTGATCGAGCGTTGATAAATCATTGTACCATCTCAAGAGATCATACTTAAGCTGATGGTCTACTAGAGAGAGTTTTTCAGACAGTGAAGAGAGTACTAAAAAAGTTTGGCTTGGAGAAAGATCATCTAGGAGACTGACACATTGAGCTATCATGGTTGGCTATGGGTTATCGATTTAGCCGGCAAGCATCTCTAGAAACATTCTCACCATACTTTTTATTATATGATAGAGATCCAAACTTACATGCATTTATTCGAGAGTCAGCTAAAGTCTTGGACTTTGATAATCATGACATTTGGGTTAGGATGTGTTCTCAAAGGGCAAATCTCTTTTGTAGGGTAATGCCCATGGCATTGGAAAACTTGACTATTGCTTAGCATAGAGATACTTTACGTTATGCTATCATATGAGGAGGTGGGTCTAAATCTTCAATTCGCAGATTTCATGTTGGTGATTACGTTTACTTGTAGCAAAATGCACCGACCACATTGAATGTTATTGTTGGTCACACAATTCTACGAGTACGTGAGGTTTAAATTTCTGGAGTTTTGGTATTAGAGAGTTGTGATGGTGTGATTTGGAAGTATCATCTGGATAATTGTGCATCATGTCATCTTGCAAACATTGATGGTACTATGGATCAGAGCTTGGCAATTGTGCAAGCAGACTTGAGATGTTTGTTATGCGAGAGGATGATGTAGGAGCATAGTTCTTAGGATAAGTAGGATTTTTTTGGGTTTTTGTGAATAAAGAGTTATATTCGGGTTCTCTTGAAGGTATTCGTCCAAATATATGTTTGTTAGATAGGAATACAATTTGGGAGTTCACACGAGTGAATTGCAAGGAAATTTAAGTGTGCGTTTGGGCAACGGATTGAAGAATTGTCGAGAGGAAGTCGATGCCAAGAACTTGCCGGAGCAAGAGAAGCTAGCTGCAATGTCGAAGCGTCAAACCGGAGGAGTTCCAACAGGAAGAAGTGCGACAATGGGGAGAATTCAACTGCTTATTCTAATGACGGATTGGATTCCAGCGGAGTTGCTGAGGTTGAAGAATCTCGGTGGAGCGTTTCTGTCATGGCGATGGGACTATGTGTGCCCTGAGTCGGCGATGAAGTCCAGAGAGGGAAACCGATGACAGCAATTGGAAGCAGAGCACAGCCGGAGAAGTGGGATGCAAAGTTATGGGTGAAGGCTCTAGGGCGCAACCACGAAGAGGACAAAGGCGGTGTCGATTGGGAGGGATCGGCGATGCACACGACGTTTATCTTCGACGAGCGGAAGTGGTTCAACCCTAGGGAGAGGAAGGGGACGAATGGCTACAAGCTCGATTTGATTAAGGATGTATTCAGGAGGAAGGTGGCACTCATCTTGAATCAGCTTTTCTCACCGTAGAGAACAACCTATGTGAGTATGCACAAGGTGAGGATCGTAGAAGGGTTCATCGGAGGAACTATCCGAGTGAACTGGGGGAGAGATCTTTGCGAGGAATGTATAGGCCATGGCAACAAAGCTAAGAGAAGACGATAAGAGTGTAGTCTATCTCTCATCTTTCTTAGTACATCTGTATGCAAAGCTGGAGTGGTTGACGTCTAGGGAGAGGCAGCTGTACCGGTTGGAGAGTGGGTTGTCAGACTTGGATGCGGACATCGACAATGCTAGTAGTGGGTCGACGAGAAGTCTAGGAACGAGTGCTCCGCCTAAGCCGAAGAGAACGGGAGAAGTGAGACCGGCGGTGCAAAGCAAGCCTGATTCGGACTCAAACCTTGAAGTGATTGGGACTTCGAGGAAGAGAAAGAGAGTAGTGGAAGACAGTCCACCAGCTACTCTAGCAATTCGAAGAGATGTAGGGAAGAAGAAGGTAGAAGAAGTAGGACCGGCAAAGACTTCTCGTCCGAAGATGATGACGGTGAAGCCAGGGCCGAAAGCCTCAAAGGAAATTGCAGAACCTATGGCATCGGTACTACAGTTGTCGTAGAAGTTGGAAGCTGTGATGGTCCCGGTATTGCTAGAGTTGAACGAGATGGGACCGATGTATATGCCAGGGTGAGATCCTCAAGCAGATGGGTATATGGAGTTGATTCAGATGATGAACCGTCTGGCGTTGGGGAAGGAGGATCAATCCATCACAGTGAGAGAGCTAATGGAGAATGTGACCAAGTTGTCCAAGGAGAAGACTGAGATGGAGAAAAAGGTTTAAGAGGCGAAGAAGGCCTACGAAGAGATCTATCGTATTCGGGGTGCGGAGATTCATTTTGTGAAGAAGGAGAATGCTCATCTTTGGGAGACGGTGCAAGACCTGGAGCGAAGATTGATTCAGGTGGATGTGGAAGCACCTGCGAAGTTGGAGAACCTCGCTAACAAATATGCGGAACATCTGTTCACACGGTATGATCGTGTTGAGACACATTGGTTAGAGCAGTTTGTGGCAGCAATGGAGAATCCCGACGACGAAAGGAGATGTACAAGGCATTGGGTCGAGATTTCAGGGAAGCCATGGCTCTTCATCGACAAGAGATCGCGGTAGATGTATAGGAAATGCAGTTAGGAATCGACGCATTCACGCAAGGAACGGAGGTGCGATCGAGTGGCTTAGATCATAGTAGAAGACTTAGGAGAGAGCGATCAGTGTAGGAGACGGTTAGCTTGGCGGGTTAGAGTAGAAGAATAGAACATTCATTATAATAGTCGTAGGAAATAAAGTGATGGATCTTTTATCTTTGCAAGTGTCCAAGCTATTGGATTGCAAATTGTTGTCAGGGTAGAACGAGCACTCGAAGAGCTGGTGTCTGCAGGCTGACATTGTGACGATCGAAGTTACCGGATATTCGGCCCACGAAGCCGAGCCTCATGCAGCAGCATCAGAAGTACTCTAGAGGGTGTTTTCGTCGAGACGAAAACTTGTAATGAGAGAGATCCCCATCCTAAAGTAAAGCAAACTACTGAAATCTATTTGCTGTGTCTGTGGAATTGGTGATGTGATGGGTTTGTGAAGGAATTGAGACTGACTTGATTGCCTTCTTTGTGAATGCTCTTTGGACTTTGTAGTCCAGAGTTAGAAAGATGTCTAAATGCTTATTTCCCTTCTTCGCTAGTGTGGTTTGATCCCTCATTCCCTTGGGAACGAATCAATCTATACGAATTCGGACTGAATAGTGCATACCGTGCTATTACATATGACATATATCATGTTTGACATCTCCTCTCAATGCGGTGCCCATTGGGCGGTGGAGATATCCTTGATGCAATTAGCATGCAAGCTAGTTTGACCGTTAGGATGGATTGTAAAAATGCAACTAAAAATGGAGCATTGTAGCACCCAACCTCTTGATATTAGCCCCAAAAAGGACATATTATATTAATGGCTACCTGATGTTAGAGGGATTTAACCGTCAATTAGGAGGGGGGTGATTTTGATACATTTGTGTTGGTCTATGTATTGTGATGTTTGATGTAACAACAATGTATGTTGTGATGCGATATGTATGTATACGATAACTGTCACGACTTATGTAACAGCATCTACAGTTAGATAGATGTGCGTATGCACGAACAAATATAAATTGATAGTGCAATTTGTGTCGTTTGCTCTTGAATTGCTGTTAGGATTGACATCGCCATTAGGAGATCTAGGGCTAAAAGTGTAGAGTTCAAATTAAGGCTCCTTGAAGTGCAGTTTTTGAAGTTGAGACTTTGAAAGTGTTGCTATGGTGGATAGTGGCGAGTGGGGTAAGTTGGAGTCTTTGAAGCACAAAATGGATTTGGCTTGACTGCAATCTCTCTTTTATGGTATGGTTATGAGGGGACTATCCTTGTGGTTGTTTTGAGACTAGAAAAGATTGTTTCACTCTTATGTTGATGTATGATGTTAATAATATCATAATATATAAATATATATTATGATGTTTGATGTGATAGCAAAGTATGTTATAATGCGATATGTATGAGCATGACAAAATTTATAAAAACAACCACAAAGTCAAACACAAAATAAATAATATTATATCTTGAAATAAAAATTAAAATATATGAAAAAATTAAAATTAAGATTTTATTTTATTATTATTTTAAATTTTAAATTTTAAATATCTAATTTGACATTTATAGTGATAAAAAATATCACTAACATTTTGTTATTATCACATTATATAATTTATCATATCTCTTCAACATGTCAACATTTGGTGTAATGAATTTAAATATATCTTTTAATGAAAAAAAATATGGACAAAAATTTATTCATATGAACATGATTTTTTTGGAAAAAATGTATATTCAAATTTCATAAAAATATCATCAAATTTTAATTTTTAATTTCATATATTTTTAATCAAAAAATGTCATTCTCATATGAGTTTTTGACAACCTTCGGAATCAATTACATTTTTAGTCTTGAGCATGATTGGATTGTTTGATATTCATTCACATAAATCCTCTTTTGCAAAAATTTAAAATGAGTGAAAATTTTTGCATGTTTGAAATATAATTAAAAAATTTAAAATTTACATTTTCAAATCAAAGTTAGCATTTCAAAATTACTGAAAAATATTTATTATTTAAATTTATATTTTTGATAAAAATATTTTGGACACTCTGTCTTTGGTTAAAATTTATAAAAGTATATATGTATATGATTTAAATAAATAAATAAATAAATAATTATAATTATTTTATAAAAATATTATTTAAGATTAAATTATAAATAAAAAAATTATTTTGCATGTATGTAAAAATTTCAAAGAATTGAAAAAAAAAAGTTTGAATTAAATTATTAAGGATACAAAATTTACATATAGAAATTATTTTTTAGATTTTTAAATTTATAAGTTATATATATTTTATTATTTATTATTTATCATATATTTAAAAATATTTTTAAAATATCAACTCAAATACTTACAAAATATAATAAATAATGAAGAAAATTTTAGCATTTGAAATGAATTTTTTTTAAGTTTTATTGTTGGTTTTTTTATGTTATATTTTTTGGTCAAAATTCATAATAAATTTAATTTTAACGACTCTGATAATTTTATTGTTTAGAAATCAATTCATGTATATTATTTTTTATAAATATAAAAATTTGAAAAATTTGATTTGCATATATGTTAAAATATAAAAGATTTATTATATATAATATATAATTTTTAAAAATTAGATTTTTAAAATTAAAAAATATTTCAAAATGTGTATTATAAATTTTATCAAGAGTGATTTAAATGTGATTATTATTGTGAAATTGGAAGTAATTATGAAAAGATATTTAACATGAAAATTGTGAATAAATAAAAAATATGTTCAATAAATATAAAGCAACACATCAGTGCTCCTTATCTCATTTAAAATGTTTAAAAGTCTTTTTGATTTCCCTCAATACAATTGATTAACAAATTTTTATTTACATAAAATTTTCTCTTTTAGTTGAAAATGATTTTTTAAAAAAAATTGAGAGTTAAGATTTACATAATAAATCTCCAATTTTTTAGAATAAATAAATTTCTTTAAAAAAGTTTAAATTTTAGTTTCAAATTTATTTTAAAATAAATGTTGATCAAGGATTAATGTCCATAATTTTATAATTATTATATTAAAAAAAGCCATTTTGAAGTTTTTAGACTTTTGAGATAACTACAAAATCTTCATGTATTGGTTTGTATATTTATAATATTTTTTATCATTGTAGTTAATGAAAATCCATAATAATGATGAGTTGCAACCCTAGATGTATAACATATTATAAAATGGATACCTGCATATTAATTTTTCAACATTTAAACTAAGATTATATTAAAAAATTATGAATGTAAAGGTCTAGAATTTGTTTTATTTGTTATGATGTTTCATATTGAGTACTATTTTTTGGGCATGTAAACTCTTCATTTTATATAGTAACATATTAGCTATAAATAACTCAATGTTCTACTCTAAAAGAAAATATGTTCTTTAAAAATTTATTTATTTAAAATATTGTATAAAAGTTCTAGAATAGATTTTTCATAAAATCAGTATTTTATAAAATATATAATTATAACAAAAAATATTGAAAATAAAATAAAAAATTTAATTTCATAGATTTTTTAGTTTATATATGTAAAATTTTTAACCTTATTTTCTCTAAATTTCATAATGGGAAAAAATTTTTACCATTGCATTATCACATCGTTGCATTTTTACAACATGTTGATTAATAGACTATGTCATGTGGAAGTAATATAATGCATTTTCTATCAAAAAATATGCTAAAAATAAGCAACAAGTATGATTGAACATGATGAAATCATTCATTTGCATAAGCTTTGCTCTACATCTAACATTTTGTAATTACCATATGAAATGAAAAATGTATTTGCCAAAAAATACAACTGAACATGAAATATCACAAAAAATAAAAAAAACTCTAGACCTTTATATTAAGAATTATTTAATTCAATTTTCAATTAAAATATTGAAAAATTAATATGCAGATATCCATTTTATTATATTTAATAAATATAGAGTTGCAACTCATCATCATTATTGATTTTCATTTACAACAATCATGAAAAGTTTTATATTTATTTCAAAAAAAAAATTAAATTTAAAATATTTATTAAATACTCTTACAAAATTTAACAACGGATAATCTTGTAGATAAATCAAGAGTCTAAAATTTTCTCTATTATTTTTTTTGGTTACTAAAATGATAAAATTATAATGTAAAAAATTATTGACATTCATCCTATAATCAACATTAAGTCTTAAAAAAAATTAAGATAAAAAATAAAAATAAATTTTGTTTTTAAATTTTTTTATTAATTTAAAAAAAATTGAGGATTTAATAAGTAAATCTTCAACCACAATTACTTATAAAAAATAATCATTTTCAGAGAAAAATTATATTCAATTTCAAATAAAATTTGTTAATTCATTTTCGTGAAAAAATCAATATGACTATTAAACATTTTAAATTAGATAAAGGGTGTTGATATTCTTATTAATTGTTATCAAAGTGATGCATTGTTGTATGTATATTCAATATGTTTCTTATACATTGACAATTGTCATGTTGAATATCTGTTCATAATTACTTCCAATTTTTAAATAATTATCTCATGCAAGTCACTATTGATAAAATTTATCATACACATCCACCCTAAGTTATATCCATGATAAATAAAAAATTAATATATTAAAAAATATCTTTGGTTTAGGGTTAGGGTTTAGGGTTTAGCATATATATATTTTATGTGTGGAAAAATTTTCATGTTCAAGATGTTATTGCATAATTGCAACAAAAATTTGATAAATGTCAAATATAGTTATGTTCAATGCCAAATAACACTTATGTTTGAACAATGACTATAATGTATTTTTTATGCTATGGTTATGAGCAGAGTATTCTTGTGGATGTTCTGAAAATAAAATAGAATAATTCAAAAACTACTCTTCTAGTTGTTCATATTTGAAATCTACCACTTGATCCCTTGGTTCATGCACTAGCTAATGTCCCACCATAGCCATACTCTCAAAGTCTGAACTTTGAAAACTGCACTCTAAGGAGCCCTAATTCGAACTCTACCCCTTGAGCCCTAGATCTATTAATGACACTATTAGCCATAACAACATGAATTGTTCAATACATTTGGCCACAAACTGTTGCACCTTAGTCTATATACCTCTCCATCAATAATGACTTTGAAGTAAGCTATATGTTCGTTTCATACCAAAATGACCTAACTCCTCATGAGCATGTTTGATCAACTATGCTCTTTGAGATGAAAGTGGCACAACAAGGATACTGTCATCTATCCATACACGAAGAAAGATCTACTTTCTGATATGAAACATTTTTCCAGATGAACCGCATAGCTTTTTGTAAAACTCAATTCCGTTCTTTGAACTCAAAATGCCCACCAAAGCAAATGTAGGAAGATATTCCAACAGCATGATGTTATCATGGATGTTTCGACTTATTGCCAAACCATCCTCAATATTAGTGTATGAGGATAAAATATCCCCTCTTTGACAAAAAAGTAA
Organism: Marchantia paleacea; assembly: GCA_014180765.2. Lineage (NCBI taxonomy): Eukaryota > Viridiplantae > Streptophyta > Marchantiopsida > Marchantiales > Marchantiaceae > Marchantia > Marchantia paleacea. The sequence goes on along the minus strand of MUAA02000086.1, from coordinate 1,901,515 downwards.
TATCACATAGCTCTCAAGAGCCAATATTTTGAAAAACATAGATGAATGTCAATAAAATACCATCTCTTGATCAATATCGATATGCCATCTCATCAACTAGACTTGTACATGGTTTTGACTTAATCCATCCACATTGAGATTCATTCCTCAAAAATTGTGTAGACTCATGAAATCATACTCTTGTAAGATCAAAGCCTATTGTGCAAGCTTTCAAATAAGCTTTTTTGATTTCAACAACCACTTCAGTGGTTTATGATTATTGATGAGAGAGAAAGAGTTTTGTAATAATATGGGAATATATTACTGGGTTGAATTCATGTATATGAGTTTGTTCCCAAGGGAATGAGGTACTCAATCAACCAAAATGGAAGAAAAAATATGTAGTTATGCTTCTTTAGTCACTTTGGACTGCTTTGTCCGAAAAGTTCAAGAATACGACTCAGTAGATATACATCATACATTCTCAATCCCATCAATTCAAAAGACACATGGATGAATTGCTTAATTATTTTATTCATAGATGGTGATCTCTTTTCTTAAAAGCCTCAGTGGAGACTATATACTTGCTGAAATTCTCATGGCTAAAATAACGAAGACACAGCTCGTGGGTGAATACCAAGATGGATTTATAAATATTTGCTCCAATCTATACTCCATGGGACTCCAACCATTATGATCTCTCGTATTGATTTGATTCAAGTACCATTTCAGTTCGTGCACCTCAGTCTTGAGTCGCTCATTCAATTTGACCTTAGTTAGGAGATTTAATCATGTTTTTGTTTTTCGGAATAAAATGTGAGATATTTGGAGGAAATGAAGAATGTCAAATACGAATAGGCTTTGTATTAGGAAGATGGATGTCATGAGCGAGTTGAATAGGTTGAAAAGAAGAAGTCTTGAAGATTAGGGTAATACGAGTTAGTAATGGTATCCACAAGCAACTGTGCGCAAAACGAGCAAGTTTTACACGATGAAAAATTGAACGACAATTTGATCGGGAGCAAAAGAGGCTATTTGATTACCGCCAATACATAAAATGCCATCAGGGATGATAAGACCTTTGGTGTCAAAGTCGGACTGGATTATAGATAAATTATTACGATTGAAAAATCTTGGAGGTATATTTTTAGCATGACGATGGGATTATGTATGCCGAGAGTTGTGTGAGAAAGTCTGTGTTATGAAGGTTGTTAATCCTATTGGGTTAAAAAGACATCCCGATATATGGGATGCAATTTTGTGGATTGAGGCATTGGGAAGAGATTATGCAAAGGAGAAGGATGATATTGACTAGGAGGGGTTGGCATTGCATAAAGGGTTCGACTTTGATTAGTCTAAATGGTTTGATACTTGAGGAAGGAAAGGGACTAATGGATTCAAGATCAATTAAATCAAGGACGATTTCATGAGGAAGATAATGTACATGTTGAATCAGCTATTCTTGCTGCATCAAACTACTTATGTAAGCATGCATAAGTGTAATCAATCTTGGATAGTCATAGTTAGTTTAGCCAAAACGTAGAGTGGTCACTAGATCACAAAAAGACAAGATAGTGATGTGCACTATCCAAAAAGTAAAAGGGTAAATGACGAGGTGGCTACCATGCATTGGTGGATCAGATTGTATGCTAGACGTGTGTTAGGAATTGGGTAGGATAAGATAACAAAACATGCAACGTACACATGTTAGCCATGTGACATAGTTTGGATTTCTGACTCCTCTAGTCCTATAGTATATATAAATCAAGGAGAGGTCTTGAGAAGACATCTCTCATCTTGGAAGTCATTCCGGAGTCATTGACTTCAGTGTTACAATGGTATTAGAGTAGGCTTATTGTTCCTATGAGTGTGGATCACCCCTCTTGGAAGAATAGTTTGGGTTGGTATAATTATTTGAGGAGAGAGTGTTTGTTAGAGGCTGGCAGTGGCCATTGAGCTGCAAGTAGTGGAAGGGGGTTATTGTGGGTGCAGGTTATGGATGGGGGAGATAGAATAGTACAGAGATTCCCATTTCTTAATGATTTTCATGTCAAACTATTATACATTGAGAGAGCAAGGTTGATTCAGTATTTGGTTTATCATTTTGGTGCCAAATTCATGGATCAAATGATGAGATCTCGAGATCCTGTTAGCTTACCTATAGTCACCTACGATGTTACTTGGGATCTCATGATTTACATTTTAGTTAAGAGATGGACCTCAATAGACCACCAACTGTGAGATTCAACACACGGTGTGAAATCTATTGTGTGTATCATCCTAAATCTATGTTTCGGAGCCTAGTTATTAGAAACTTTGGAGAGGACTATTACCATGAGGTGATAACATCACCTATTCCTTTTGTGTTGCCAATCTTGAGAAATTGGAGAGTGTTCATCTTAACCCTATACTGAGGGAGAGTGGACGGAGACGAATCATGGAGGATACTTTGAGAGAAATGATTCAGGTGTTGAGAGATTTGAGAAACGCATTTGAGCAAAGCCTGACTCAAGTACAAGAGTTAGATCAAGAATTGACAGCAGTCAAAACGAGAGAAATGGAAAATGGGAGAATGAGAGAAACTCAAATGGAGATGGAGACATCACCATCCATGGTGGAGAGTGAGGAAACAGTGAGAGCCCGTGCTCTTGAAGCCCAAGCATCACAACGAGCAAGAGAGCTAGATCTTCAGATTATCCATCCATGATTCTGAAGATGACAAAAGCTTGTAAGATAGAACCTTACCAAGGTAGTCGAACCATGGGAGTTTTGGAAGGTTGGATTGAGAGAATGAAGTATCATCTTGCTTTGTTCAATATCAACGATCACATTGGAGGTCTTTTTGTTCGTACTTTGTTGTTGGAGAAAGCATCTACTTGGTTTCAGGGTTGGATGATGGAGCTCAATGAGTCAGGCCAACAGGTTACTTGGAGTGCAATGAAACGAGGTCTTCTTCAGAATTTTCAAGTAGTTGATCCCATCATCACGGCACAGATGAGGTTATGGAAACTTGAACAGAAGGGAAGTGTGGAGGAGTACATTGAGGAATTTCAAGATCTTCGAATTCAGATACGAGATATGAGTGGAGCTGAAGCCCTTGATTTATTCAAGAGAGGGTTGAAGAAAAAGATTCAACAGGAGGTGATTCGAGACAATCTAAGCAACTTGAACGAGGATATTGCTTGTGCACAACGAATGTCCAACGTCTACCACAACGGTGGAGAGGTATTAGTTCTCACGAATCAATACTATGGACCCATGCCTATGGAGTTGGGCAACATAAGGAGGAGAGAAGATTTCATTCCAAGGGGAGTGAATGCACAAGGAGGAGATCGTCGCAACTCGAATCCTCATCGAAAAGAAAATTCAAGAGAAGAAGACGGAGTGGAGGGAAGACGAGAAATGAGGCAATGCTATAATTGTGGAAGATTTGGTCACATTGCCATGAATTGCCGTACTCGAGTTCCGCAAGAGGAGCTAGACCCCCCTATCGACAAGCTCTCAACAATCTTGAAGGTGGAGACGAAGTGATCGATGGAAATCCGGGAAATGACGAGCACCAGTAACTTTGCCTCACGGCCTTATTGGTTCGATAAAAAGGAGGAAGGGCGAGGAAAGGAAGCACAAACATGAGGTAAATGGTTTGAGAAAGAAGGAAACATGTTTGATTGTGACGGATGGCGAGATAGAAGGAGTAAAAGTGAGAGTATCGATTGACCAAGGAGCTACAGAAAATTTCTTATCTCGATCTATTGCTATAAAGTTGGGATTAGCTTTAGAGAAAGATGAGAGTGAAAAGGTAGAGTTGCCAAACGGGCAAACAGAGAGCATTTCGAGCATTTCTAGGAAAGTGGAGTTGAAGATTGCGCAATACAAGGAATCGTTGGAGTGGAGAGTAATTCGATTAGCTCGTTATGATGCTATTTTGGGTATGCCTTGGATGGAAAAATATAATCCTGAGGTAGATTGGTGAAGGAAGATAGTAAAAACTATCAGTTGGAGGATCTTTAGAGATAGATTTAGATCAGGACACAAAAACTTATCTCTCTACGTGATAGGAAGAACCACTTTCAGTCACAAAGATGTATGTTTTTTGGGCCTAATAAGAGATGTAAGCGCTCCAAAAGAGCAATCTTTTATATATGAGGAGTTAACTTGTATCTTGAACGAGTTTCAAGATGTTTTTCCAAATGATTTGCCTCCAGGTTTACCACCAAGAAGGAGAGTGGATCCCAAGATAGAGATCTTACCAGGAAGTTCTCCTTGTAAAAGTCTCTATCGACTTGCACCAAACGAGCTGGAGGAATGCAAGGCACAATTGGAAGAGTTGTTGGAGAAAGGGTTTATCCAACCTAGTGTGTCACCATATGGAGCTCCAGTGTTGTTTGTGAAGAAGAAGGATGGCTCCATGCGGATGTGCATGGACTATCGTGCTCTAAATCAACAAACGATCAAGAACAAATATCCATTACCGAGAATGGATGAATTGTTTGATCAACTTCATGGAGCTAAGTATTTCACCAAACTTGATCTTAGAAGCGGATACAATCAGATCAGAGTGGCGGATGAAGACATACAAAAGACAGCTTTTAGAACTAGATATGGTCATTTTGAATATCTAGTTATGCCATTTGGTTTAACCAATGCACTTGCCACATTCATGGGACTGATGAATGATATTTTTCGTAAATATCTAGATAAATCAGTGATTGTGTTTTTAGATGATATCTTGATATATAGCAAGTCCTTACAAGATCATCATAAACATCTACGAGAAATACTCCAAGTGTTGAGAGAAAATAAGCTGTATGCTAAGATGTCAAAATGTGAGTTTGGCAAATCTGAAGTAGATTACTTAGGCCATCGAGTGAGTGCTAAAGGAATCCAAGTCATGAGTGACAAAGTGGAAGCCATTCAAAATTGGACTGCCCTAGAGAATCAGACTCAACTACGTAGTTTCTTGGGTTTAACCGGCTTCTATAGAAGGTTTGTGGAGGCTTTTGCTCGTATTGCTCAAGCTTTAACAAGTCTCTCTTAGGCCAAGGGCAGAAATGGCAATGGGGTATACTCAAGAGATTGCATTTCAGGCTTTGAAGGATGCGCCTTACATGCACCAATCCTTAAATGGTATGAACTGTAGACCAACAAAACTTGCTACGGATGCATCGGGTGTGGCAGTTGGAGGAGTGTTACAACAGCAATGGAAAGATGGATGGCACCCAATTGCTTTCTTCTCACGAAAACTTTTGCCGGCGGAACAAAATTATCATACCACAGAGATGGAGGAGTTAGCCATTGTGTTGGCTACTAAACATTGGAAGCACTATCTAGGAGATAAGGAGTTTGTGGTTGAGACACACCACAAGCCTTTGGTTTATTTAGAAACTCAAAAGGACCTCTCAAAGCGGCAGATTCGTTGGGCTGAATGGCGACAGCGTTTCAACATGAAGATCGTGTATATGGAGGGTAAGAAGTAGCTTGCCGATGCATTGACACGAATGCCGTGCATTAATCACATCACAGAGGTGAAGATTCAATTTGAATGGTGGGAGAACCTGAATCGCGCTACCAAGGAGGATGAGGAGATTGCACAAGCCCTTCAACAGGATCGAACACATTTAGAACGGGGATTGGCATTCTATAAGGGAAAGATTTGGGTACCCTCAGATGTTGCTCTCCGTACAACAGTGTTAGAGGAGGCACATGATTCAGCTATTGTGGACCATGTAGGAGTGGAGAAGACCATTGAAGGCGTCCAAAGGGTATACTTTTGGCCAAAACTAAGAGAGGACATCACCATCTATGTTCAAAGTTGTGTGGCTTGTCAACAAAACAAGTCTAGCAATTAGAAACCAGCAGGTCTACTACAACCTCTACCAACACCTACTAGAAGATGGGAGCACGTCAGTATGGACATTGTATGTGAGTTACCAATGACGTGTACGGGTTATGATTTGATAGTCGTTTTTGTGGATAAATTGAGCAAGATGATCCATATTAGGCCCACAACAAAGACAGCCATCGCACACTTGAACTTGCTCGAATTTATATGGATGCAGTTTTTGCTCAACATGGTTTAGCTTCAGCGCTCATCATCGATAGGGGCACTCAATTTACTAGCATGTTTTGGAAAACCCTATTTGGGTTATTCAAAACAAAACTAGCCATGTCCACAACTTATCATCCTCAAACAGATGGGCAAACTGAAAGAGCAAATAGAACTATTGAGGACATGCTTAGAGCTTTCACTTTGGAAGAGCAAGAAGGTTGGGATGCACTTTTACCCTTGATTGAGTTTGCTTATAATAACTCAATCAATGCATCCACAAAAGTCAGCCCTTTCTTCTTGATGTATGGAGAACACCCTATCACACCATCTAGCTTGGTGAGTGTAGGTCACATGCAGGAACCATCAACCCAAGTTGAAGCAGTGAACGAGTTTGTGGCACGAGTCCAACAAGGAGTGCAAAAGGAAAAGCAAAAATTAGCCATTGCCCAGAATCGGCAAAAACAATATGCTGATGCTCATCGACGACATGTGGAGTTTCAAAAATGCGATCAGGTCTGGTTGTCTACTACCAATTTGTCATTAATTGGGGTTCGAAAGTTAAGTCCACGGTTTATTGGACCTTTCTTGATTGTCCAACGGAATTGGAGAAGTTGTCTACAAGTTAGAGTTGCCAACACACATGAAAATACATCCCATTTTTCATGTGTCTCTCTTGAGGAAGTATACACCACGATCTCTTTCCTTTGGCAATCCACATCAACCTCCTCCTTTACCAACCATGATTGATGGTGTAGAGGAATATGAGGTTGAGAGAATCCTCAAGAAACGTACAAGAGGTCAGCGGAACCCCAAAGTGGAATATCTAGTCCAATGGAAGGGTTATCCACTTTATGAAGCTACTTGGGAACCATTGGCAAATCTTACAAATGCCAAGATACTTGTAGAGACTTTTGAGTCTTCTTGCAACGAGGGCATTGCGACTTAAATGGGGGGAGGTTTGTAACCAATCTTGGTTAGTCATAGTTAGTTTAGCCAAAGTGTAGAGTGGTCACTAGATCACAAAAAGAGAAGATAGTGATGTGCATTATCCAAAAAGTAAAAGGATAAATGACGAGGTGGCTACCATGCATTGGTGAATCACATTGTGTGCTAAACGTTTGTTAGGAATTGGATAGGATTAGATAATAAAACATGCAACCTACGCATGTTAGCCATGTGGCATAGTTTGGATTTCGGACTCCTCTAGTCCTACAGTATATAAATCAAGGAGAGGTCTTGAGAAGACATCTCTCATCTTGGAAGTCATTCCGGAGTCATTGCCTTCAGTGTTACAATAAGGTGAGTATAATGGAAGGCTTTGTAAGAGGATCGATCAAAGTGAAATGGGAAGAAATCTTTGCCCGAAATGTGCAAGCGATGTGTGAAAAGCTCAAAACAAGAGAGAAGGGAGTGATGTATATCTCCTCATTTCTGATACACATGTACTTGAGGATGGCGTGGTTAACATCAAAGGAGAGGAAGAAGTATCATCTCGATGGAGTGGACATCTTGAAGGATCCGAATATGAATGTAGCCATAAGTGGCTCAAAAAGAAGTCTGGGATCCAATGGAGGAGGAAGCTTGTAGTCGCCTATAGCAATACATATGAACAAGATGTTTTGGAGAAGTTGAACGAAAAAATGGGAAAGATTGAGGATACTGTATTCGGACAAGAAGATTTAGTGGAAAACTCCAAAAATAGGTTGAGAAGTTAGAGTGTGGAAGGAGTTCGAGAACCTATGAGCAAGAGCAAAAGCTAAAGGAAAAAACTAAATCAAGGAGTCTAGTTCCAAAGGCATCAAGGCTTGAGGTAAAAGCTTCAAAGGTTAATAAAGATGAATCGCTTTCTTGGATGTTGTAGTTGGCTCAGAAGTTGAAAAGTGTAGTTGTGCCAATTCAGATGGACTTGAATGACATCGGATCAAACTACATCCAAGGATGGGGTTTTAAAGAAGATTGTTACATGGACCTCATACAGGTAATGAACCACACCATGATAGAAAGGGAAACTTCAACTTTATACACTGGATTTAATTTTGATAAAATGAAGTGGTTTGATTTGAAGGAGCGGAAAGGAATCAATGAATTCAAGATCAATTTGATAAATAATGATTTAAGGAGGAAGATCAGTTTAAATTGAATTAATTGTTTTCACCTTAACAAACTAAATATGTGAGTATGCATAAGGTGATGATAGTTGAGGGCTTTGTTGGAGAATCAATCAAAGAAAACTAAGGAGAAATTTTTGCCAAGAATGTGTACGTGATGATAAATTTGAGTCTTTGAGGCCTTATGCATGAATTGAAATATGCATGAGTCAGATGAATGTCGAGAGGCCATAGACTAGAATACTTGAGAGTCATCACAAAACTATAAATTTTGATACTTAAGATTCGTTTCCAAGGAAATGAAGTATCAAATAAATCAGGTTGGAAAATATTATTTGAGTTTAGACTTCTGTAACAATGTGGACATCGTAGTACAAAGAGTTGTGTGATTGCCTTATTCTTCTTATAGATACGACGCCGAATTTGTACATACAAATTTACATCACAAACTCAATCACAAAAATCAGATCAATTATTCCAAAAGTGTTTTTTAGTAAGAGAAAGGGGCTCCATTTATAGAGTTTGATGGCATCATCATGTGAATCTTTTAAAAGTTTTCCTAAGAGTACAACATACGTCAATGGAGCTTGGTTAAATTTCTAGTTATCTCTATAGGAATGTGTTGCCAACTCCTATTATCAATGTTGTACACACCACCAACTTCAAGAGAATTTGATCTACCCTAACTATGTAATCTCGAATCACTTGCACCATTTGGAACGGAAGAAATGCAGGAGAAGTCAATGGGGTTGCATCTAGACAAGTGTTTCTTTATGATAATTGAGTCATAGAGTGTCGACTAGAGTTGGAGGTAAATTTAGATAAAATTAGAATTATTATTCTTAGAACCACCTTGTAATATATGAGAGTTTTGAGCTTTTATGTGACATAGAAGGTATTACAAAAGGTATGTAAAGTCTTATACATCAATCTCCACCCCCTTAATTGCATTTTTAAAGAAGTAACTAGATTATGAATGGAAGCATGAATATGAAAGATAAGATAGTAAGAACTCCTACATTGGTACCACCTAACAGGGATAAACCTTTCCACATAGATGTGGACACCTCTTTTATAGCTATAGGGATGGTGTTGGTCAACGTGATGACTAGGGGAAGGATCATTTGATCTATTTTCCAACCATATGTTGATAGCTAGTGAACTAAACAAGAAGCATTGGATATGATCTTTGTAGTTAGGAAATTCCAACATTATTTTTTGGGATACGAGTTTGTATTTCAAATCGATCATTATTCACTTAAATACTTGATGCACAAGGCGGACTTATCAAGAAGATTGGCACGATAGATGTTATTGCTCTAGAAGTTCACCTTCACGGTACAAACAAACAAGGGGATAAATCATAAGAATGTGGATTTTTTATCAAGGTTGGATATCCATTTGTCGGCAACCAAAATGGACCCTGTTACTTTTTTAATGAGCAGTTGTTCCAGTTGACCAAATACAAGGATATTAAATATTACAATTTGTACAGATTTCTTAAAACTTTGCAAGGTTATGTTTAAAAGGTATACACTACATTGCAGACAAACAAATACATCATATAAATGGGGATTTTTTATCAAGATTGGAGACACATTTGGCAACCACAATAGTGGTGGAATAACTTTCCACATGAGCAATTGTTTTGGCTCATTAAATATATAATATTAAGTTTTGTGATTTAATTTTCAAAAATCTTAAAATTTAATCAATTCAAAAAAAATGATTTATTTTTCTATTTTAAAAGTCATATTTTATCTTTTCATATTTTTGATTTTTTTTTAAATCTCTCATCTTCATCTATTGAGCACAAACTTTGTGTTTAAAAGCTTTTTGATATTTTTGTAATGTAAACTACATGTTTATAAATGAAGACTACCTTGATCTTAAAGTAATATAACAACTCATTTAGCCAAAAAATTTATCTAATATTTTTTAAACCAATTATTTAATGTTCAACACAAATTTTTTTTAGTAAAAATACAAGTTTAATCACTATGTAGTATTGTGACCTCAGGGCTGACCCTCACTCAAGTTTACCTCCATGAATTTCTAGAAGCTCATCATAAATCTAAAAGTACTTGTTCCCACCCTATGAGTCGGACCCTAATGCACACCCTTGAACAAACTCTCAGATACTTTGATGATCAAAGTCTTCATTGAATCAAGGCTTCAATCCAAACATGACTTCTCCAATAATCAAGCTTCACAAAACAAGGTTTCTTCAAAACTAAGATCACAAAACTAACTTCTCCCAAAACTAACTTGAGAGGTGCTTCTCAACCTTTCTATTTATAGTACTTAGAATCTTACACTAATAACTATAAGTAACCATTATATAACCTTCTTTTTTCAAGTTTAATCGAGGTAGAAATCACAAACCCCAATGAAAAGGGACCTAGCCCCATGTTACTGGTTTGGTTCCATCCTTGTACGATTTGATGGGGTCTTCCCATCCCTTTTGTTATTATATTTTCTCTAGAGAAAAAAAAATGAAAAGGGTACATGAGAATATTCAATTGGTCCACTTGGATCTTCTAAAAGCACAACTACCCTCCAATTGATTTTAATGTACCAAATCAATCTCGCCCCTGGATTAAAGTCTCTTCACCAAGTTCAACCAATGAAAACTAGTACAAGTCAAGGAAAGTCAAGATACCCATGTGATTAAATCTATGCCTTGATTCCTGCTAAACAACAAAATAATTTCACATCTACCACACCAGGAGCTACTCTATATTTTCCTCCAAATTAATTATAACTAGCTAAACATAGACATGACTTAGATAGACTTAGTCATAATTTAGATATACTCATATTTCATCATATATGTACAACCATGGGTCTTACAGTATAGTGAATGATGAGAACAACTATTTTTTTGTTTGGTGAAAATCAAGGGAAATCATATTCCATCATATAATTATCTTGACTTTGCTTGAGTTACACTTGTATTTTCTTGATGAGTTTCCTTAAATATCAAGTCAAGATTGACTTGATACACCAAATTTAATTGGAGTGTATTTCGACTTCTAAAAGCTCCAAGTGGATCAATTACATGTTGCCATATAACCATTTCTATTGGGAGATGTGATATCTACCTTGATTAAACTTGATAGTAAAAAGTTAGATGCTAATTATTTTTAGATACTAGAGTAAACTTATAATAAATTTAAATAGAAAGGTTGAGAAATGCCTCTCAAGCATAATTTTGGAAAAGTAATTTGAATATCAATGAAATATCCCTATCTTTTTTAATGATATTGAGTCTTTAGAGATTATTTAGTTAAAAGAGTTGTTACAAGAGTATGAAATTTGGAATTTGAGAGTTTTTGTACGACTATGGTCACCGAGGTACAAAGTATCTTTTTAGATTCATGATAAACTTTCAAAAATCCATCAAAGATAAACCTTAGTGAGATTTATCATGAAGGTCATATTTTTTGTTCAGTTGTTTTGAACTCAATCTAAAAGAAATAAAAATATTTCAAATCCAACTTTTTTGCATATGAAAAAGCAAGACAAGATCATGTTACAAATTATTATATCATTTTTGTATCATGTAGTGTTATATGATAGCTTAGAAGTTATTTTGGATATTTTGTTTAATTAAGTGTTATTTGAAAAAGATATATTGTATTTTAAAAGTGAAAAAAATATTTTTTTAAGTTTTTTCAAGTTTTTTATTGATTTTAGTTAGTAATTGAGATACATTTTTCACTTGAAACTACAATTAGATCACATCTTAATCAAAAATTATGATGGTTAGATATGCTAGGATCTTAATGGGTTCTGAAATATAAATCTTAAAAAATGAGTATGGAGGTTATAATCATGTATGAAAATACATGATTGAAATTAAGATTTGAAAATTTTAATGAGTTTTAATCATAAGCTAGCATGTGAATTTAAGTTTCATTGAGAGCTCACTTTTGGAAAGAAAGTTATGATGTTTTACATGTAGTGGGTATACAAGTTGAAAAAACTATTTTACCTTTCATATTTGCTTTTTCCTTGTTAGTTGTCATTTACAGTGAGTTCTTACATGAGTGTTATGCATAGTAAGTATGATTTGAAACTCATTAAAAAAGGGAAAATCAACCTCTTTGTAGTATTTAGTTGTGTAAGATATTTCAAAGGTTGGACATGATTGTTTTAATATAGTCAAATATGAGAGAATTTAGAATGGAATTTGGAGAGAGAACACTAGAAAATTCTCCAATAGCAAAATATGATAGTTCATTCTATTGTGGATAGGAGGGACACAAGCTTATAATTTTCCTTTGAGGATCAAAGATTGGAGATTGAGAGAGAGAAGAAACTTATGGGAGCTAAATTTTCATTTAGGATCATCGTATCCCCATGAATCCAAAAATGAAACATATTGTGACATGACTTTCCATGAGACACCAGCTAAGTGGTGGAAAAGTTTTATTGGAGTCACTAGTGGAGTACTTTGAATATAGTTTGAATGCATATAGTAAAAAGTTAAAATCTCAATGTGACTCAAGTTCTAATTAAATATGGAGATCATTTTTTGAATGACTGAGAAGATGTTGATAATGATAAGATTCATTGTGTGTTTAGGAGAAGTGAAATTAATGGAAATTCTAGACCAATCAATTCCATTCATTTTACCATTGATGATTTACTCAATGATGGATCTTCTTTTTTTCGTGTTGTATTATAAAACTCTCATATAAATTTCCAAACCAAAAAAAATTGGAATTGAAGAAAATTCTGGTGTTTTTTGGGAGAGAAAATGATGATGTAAAAGCTTTTGTGATAAATTTTGAGAAAACATGAATAAAAGACAATGAGAAAGGGAAGCCCAATTGGTCTATACTTTTGCCCAACTTCTTGGAGTATTATGCATTGAAGTGATATGAGTACAAGAAGGTACACATGGAGGAAGACACTTGGAAAGAATTTGACACATAATCTTATTGAAAATTTTCTTTCATATTAAAGTTATGAAAAGTTGATGTGTGAAATCAATTACTTGAAGCAAGGGTTTAGCAAGAAGATGAGGTTATACATTGAGTAAACACAAAAGCTGGATTCATATTTTCATGTGGTGTTAAGAAAAAATGGATGAGGTGGAGTCAATCATGATGAGGATTGTGTTGATTTTGACAAAGAATTTCTTTGAAGTTATGAAGGCTCAAATTCAAAGTAAGGTGAAATATGAGACGTCTTCTTCTAAGGTTGAGGCTATTTGCATTACTATTTGGATAAAAAAAAGTCTTGAAGATGATGACTCTAGCTTGATAACTAGACAAGTAACACCACCTATTGTGATGAGATCGCAAATCCTATCATTGTTGCTTCATCAATAGTAAATACTTCAACGATAGATTTACATAATAAGTTAAAATATATTATAAAAATATTCATTGATCTCAATATCAATGTAGTTTAATTATGGAAGAAGAGGAATCAAAATATGGAGGTTGATTTAGAGGATATGGAAATTATTTTCATAGAGAAATCTACTGCAAAGAAATTTCACAATTTCATTCTTTAGTTGTGGAGATCATCATTCCCAAAGGAATTGTCCTCATCCTTGACATGAGTAAGTTAGATATAGCAATCTTAATCATGCTCCAAGTTAGCTAAAGGATAAAGTAGAAACGTCTATTGATGTATTTTGTCATCAATGAGAAGATGAGAGGGATATTCAATCTCATGGAAGGATCAATTGAGCCACAATACTTAATCCAATGGTGTAAATGGACCAAGAGAATCAAGGAAGAAGTCAGGAATGGATAATTTTTCCATTTCATCTATCCAATTCAAGTACGACATGATGGAAGATGTGGGAAATCAAAAGTCAATATACATGTTGATCAATTGATTGCTCTAAATTCTATGTTAAGAAAGAAATTGAGAGGAGCTTTAAGCTCTAAAAAGATCTAGAAGCAAAGATTGAAGGGAAAAGCTTTCATGGTGAATGTTGGAGTGGGAGTGATGGATGCCGCTACCTCAGAGGTTTTTACTCAAGCTTCAAAGATTGAAGTATAGCTCAATGGACATGATATTTTTGATGTATTGGTGGATGGAAAATCTGCTATGAATATCATATCAAAATGTTTATAATGTAATCGATACATTAAATTAGATGTACATTAGACAAACTTTTTGTTGGCATCACTACCAAGGAATGAACTTGCCAAAACAGACATGCCATGAAGGTTGTACAATGTTAGCATATAGACATCCCTCATCTTGTACATTTGGCTAACTTGCGGATCTAAATGTCAGAGTGTGTGATTGAAAGAGAAACATTAGAACGATTTACCAACAGAAAAGAGTGTGGAGGGATTTTATTATTAGAAATTATGGTGAAGAGTACTACATAGCTATGATACGATCACCTTGTTAATATCCCAAGCTCATTGAGTTGATCTAGGGTTGTTACGTACCTATGGTACAGATCTGTTTAGGGCTAATCCGAAATTAGGGTTTCCTTGTACTCACCCTATATATATACAAGGGAAGGCAAAGCCTTCCTTATCTCATTCTCATACACTCTCTCTTGTCTGTTTGGTGTGCTCTCCTCTTCTTGGAGTGATTCCTGAAGAGTCGATTTCTCAACATGGTATCAGAACATGGTGGGAGCATTAATTATGTAGATAAGACAAAGAGGAGTGCTGGAGATCAGTGAGGAGTGAGCCTGAAAGTTGGAGGCTGTCCCGCTGAAGCGATTAGATTGTTGGGGAACCGTTTCGTGTTTTCTCAGAATCTTCAATTACGTTTTCGGAGATCAAGATGATCGATTTCGACCTAATTATGATCGCCTAACTCCCTTAAGGGAGTTTCCTTGCGCAAAATGGTCGAATTTGTTAGCCATGAAGCTTTTGTGTGATTTGGAGTTGTTGGTGATAGTTATCGCCTTTTTCCAAAATCTTTGAGGAGCTGTTTGGAGACCTAAACGAGGTTTTTTAGAGATTTGAGGGTTTCTACCAGAGCAAAGGCTTAGCCTTTGCACAGGTAGAAACAGAACTTTGCTCGCCTCTATCAGAGCTCCTACCACGAAAAATTTCAACTCAATCCGAGCTTTCTTCGCTCATTTTAACTTAGAATCGCGCAGCCTTGAGAATCGCGAACATATTTCATTCTTTGTCTGCGAGTCAAGACAGGCACATTTCGCCAATTTCTGGAGTTTTACATGTTTCTTGATTGAGGTGCAGAGGAGCTGGTTTTACGCCGTAGTCGCGAGGTGTTCTTTCTCGCTCGCTTTTGTGTCCGTGCGGTACTTGCCGTGTTGGAGTCCCGATTTCCGCCGTAACCACAACCATGGCGTAATCGGTGAGTATGATCACTAGAGAGAAACTCGACAAGAATAATTTCCAAACGTGGAAATTTCGAATGAAGACCTTCCTTCAAGGCCGGGGGCTATGGGAGCTTGTGACCGGGAGGAGAAAGCACCAATCGTGGTTGCTTGGTGATCTTCGCAAAGGAGCGTACATTGCGTGAGTGGAGAAAGCGGTCGTATCAAGCCATCCACTACATTGCGCCACGATCTCGGGCTCGATGATCGGTCACATTCAAGACTGTGACACACCGAAGGAAGCTTAGGACGCATTGTCACGCATGTTCCATTCGGGATTAGAAGCTCGGAAGCCGCAGCTTGATGCAAAGAATTCAATACGGTCAAGAAAGGCTCGATGTGTGCTGCAGTGACTATGTCAATCACATCAACAATTTGGCGAATCAGTTAGCATCCGTCAATGTTCAACTTGATCCGATCGTGATTATTGGTGCGACATTGCAAGGACCGCCCCCGAACGACACGTTCATTACTTCAATTTCGACGTAGAACCTCTTCCGAAGTTCGACGAATTGGTCCCAATGATGTTGGGAGAAGAAGTGCAAATTCTCGGCAAGCAGTGCTTCTCCCGCCCAAATCCGCCAAAATGTGTGTTTTTTGCAGGTTCTGGAGGTCGAGGTAGAGGTTGTGGCAGAGGAGCCGGATATGGTGGTGGTAGAGGTCGTGTGCGAACAAGGCACCCAACCAACCAAAAGCGCCACCGGCCGCTGTAAGGCGGGTTAACACCGCAACTACCGTCACAAGAATGGCCACTATGCCAAAATTGTTACAAGCGTCGAGAATGATCTGATGCTTCGCATCAACAGTGGGCCATGTAGCCGCCAAGAACAACTACTCATTGTGACACACTGAATTATGCCGCTTTCGCACCGATACGCATTGGGTGATCGATTCCGAGCTACCCGCCACATGACGCCGCATCAAGAATGGTTTGCGCCGCCAACACTATGGAGACTCCTCATCATGGTGATCGGAGATGATACGAAGCACGAGATCAAGCATAAGGGTAAAATTCCGCTTGACATTCCAGATCCAATCTTTCCGAATCGGAAATGTTTTACATGTTCCTACTCTTACTTCGAAATCATTATCAGTAGGGATGATGGTAGAACAAAATTTCCAAGTGCGTTTCAACAAAGATGGATGCTTTGTTAAAGATTCCACAAGTACTATTGTAGCTCGAGGTAGTAGGAGTGGTAGATTGTTCAAGCTAGATGCTACAAGCAATGTCGTCAAGAAACACCAACTCCCCGTCATTACATGCAGTGGCTTTGTAGTTTCGACATAGATATTTTAAGACAAGCGAATTGGGCACATGAACTTTCGAAACCGAAGACTCTTCCGAGTTCAGATCTAGTCACAAAGTTTGCCCAACTTCACTTCACTCGCCCCACCACCGCAGATGTCCCGCTTGTCGGGCCTCGGGCAAGCAAGCTAGACAACCCTTTAAGGGATCGGTGAGGAGAGCGACCAAGCTTCTAGAGGGTGTGCACACAGATGTATGGACTTCTTCTCAACCAAGTTTATCTGGTTTTGAGTATTTCGTGTCCTTCATTGATGATTTCTCTCGCTACACATGGGTTTACTTCCTTAAGAGCAAGAGCTCTTCAGATGTGTTGTCAGCTTTCCAGACTTTCCACACCTTAGTGGAGAAACAGTCTGGACAATCTATCCTTTGTCTACGTTCTGATGGAGGAGGCGAGTTTCCGTTTGGGGAATTCACTTCTTACCTACGTAAGCATGGCATACAGTGCCAGAAGACTTCAGTTATACTCCACAACAGAATGGCGTTGCGGAGAGGAAGAATCGTCACATAGCGTGAAGGCTCGCCACGCTATGTTGAACGAGAAGAACCCGCCTAGACTGCTCTGGGCGTAGAAGTTTCGTTGCGGTGTACTTGATGAATCGAACTCCGACTGCATCAGTTCACAAGATATTCACAGGCCTCAAGCCTGATTACTCATTTCTGAAAGTTTTCGGTTGCATCTGTTATGTACACATTCCGGATGAGAAGCGCAAGAAGCTAGATCCGAAAGCTGAGAAGTGTATTTTCCTTGGATATGCCTTAGATACGAAAGGATATAGATGCTATAATCCTTCCTCTAGGCAATTCTATATCAATAGAGATGTTGTATTTGAAGAGTTGCAATCTTGGTATGCACTGCGATTGTTCGGTCATATCCACTCTTCCCCGCCGAATGCACATAAGGAATCCATCCACTGTACCTTTACAGAGTGGAGTTTTTGGAGTCACACAGTCTAGAGCTGAGTCTAGTGTACCTGGAGCTGCTACGGATGAAGTTCACTGAGCACCATCCAGACCGACTCCTAGACTTAAGGATCATCTTATTTTGCAACATATGATGTCCTCACCACGGATTACAGGTATTCATCCGTTGGATGAAGCATCCCAAAACGACGCTGCTGGTACCTCAGATCTGAAGCAAGGGGCGACAAATAGTACATCTGATACTGCCCTACAAAAATCTGAGAGAGTTCGGCATCCTGTTCAACGATTTATGCATGAAAGTTTCCTTGCTGATCATCATGCATACATGACTCACGTTCTTGTTGAGCCAGAACCGAGTACGCTTGAGGAGGCGATGCACAAAAATGAGTGGATTGAAGCCATGGAGACAGAACTTGCTGCACTTCGTCACCAACAAACATGGAAATTGGTGGACTTACCTCAAGGTAAGAAAGCGATTGGTTGCAAATGGGTCTTCAAGATCAAGCGCAACTCGGATGGCACTGTATCTCGATACAAGGCCAGATTGGTAGCCAAGGGCTACGCACAACAACATGGAGTGGACTACGAAGAGACGTTTAGTCCAGTTGCCAAGATGGCAACAATTCGTACGGTGGTTGCTATTGCTGTCAACAAGGGATGGCGAATGCATCAAATGGACTTCAAGAACGCCTTTCTCAACGGTGATCTCGAAGAAGAAGTCTACATGCAACAACCACCTGGTTACGAAGATCCAAGATTTCCTTCCCGTGTTTGTAAGTTGAAGAAATCCCTCTATGGTTTGAAACAGGCTCCGAGAGTATGGTATGAGAAGATCAATTCCTTTCTCATGTCTCTTGGATTTGTAGTCTGTCATTCCGACTCATCCCTATACTGCATGAGATCATGAGTTCATGTAGTGATGATTTCCATCTACGTAGATGATCTTATTATCACTGGGAACCATGAGGAGATGATTTCCCGCATCAAGAGTATCTTATGTTCCGAATTTGAGATACAAGACTTAGGATATCTTAAATTCTTTCTTGGTGTGGAGTTTATCACGAGGGGAAAGGATATGTGGCTAATACAACGCCAATATGCTTTAGATAAGCTTAAGGAGTTCAAGATGTCCGATTGTAAACCAATAGACACTCCTCTACAACAAGGTCAAAAGCTAGAGTTAGACGATGGAGAGTTACTTGCGCATCCCCTTTGTGCATGCATGTATGGTTGGGAGTTTGATTTATCCGACTATCACTAGACCGGATTTGAGCTATGCCGTTGGTCTAGTCGGGCGATTCTCGTGATGTTCCACGGGTACCGCATATGATGGCGGTTTAAGCGGATTCTCCGCTATGTGAAATCCACACTTCATTTTGGACTTCGATATCTGATTTGGAGGTGAGTTTGAACTCCGCATGGCTACACCGATGCCGATTGGGCATGAGACATTTCCGGCGGAGATCCACGTCCGGATATGCGTTTGGACTTGGGAATGCACGGGAGTTTGGGCTTCTAAGAAGCAACCCGATCGTAACCGGCTCTCTTCCACGTAGGCGTAGTATTGTGGTGCTATGAATGCCACTTGTGAAGCGCTTTGGCTTCGTTCCTTGCTTTCTGATATTGGAGTAGATTATCCTAGTCCTACAGTTATCCTAGCTGATAACATTAGCAGCATGATGTTAGCCAACAATCCTGTTTTTCATGCTAGGACAAAGCTCATTGAGGTGCACTATCACTTTGTTAGGGAGAAGGTCCTTTCAAGTGTAGTAGATCTTAGATATATACATACAGGAGATCAGGTTGCAGATATCTTCACCAAAGCTTTGCCTAGAGAGTCGTTTGCTACTTTTCGACATTGTCTAGGAATTCAGGATGTACAGTTGAGCTTGAAGGGGAGTGTTAATATCCCAAGCTCATTGAGTTGATCTAGGGTTGTTACGTACCTATGGTACAGATCTGTTTAGAGCTAACCCAAAATTAGGGTTTCCTTGTACTCACCCTATATATATACAAGGGAAGGCAAAGCCTTCCTTATCTCATTCCTGTACACTCTCTCTTGTTTGTTTGGTGTGCTCTCCTCTTCTTGGAGTGATTCCTGAAGAGTCGATTTCTCAACACACCTCAATATTTTGTGATTCCTATTTTGAGAGATTGGATTGTTATTATATTTACGTTGTATTAGTTTGAGTGGTTGAGAAGCATGGAAGCATCCATTAATATTAGTGAAGTTCTAAACTCAATCATGATAGAAATGATAGAGTTAAGAAAAGCTATTGTAGACGGACATACAAAGCAATAAGCCATGGAAGACAAGATCTCTTCATTAGAGAGTGAGAAGGTAGAGAGAGAAAGAGTTGGTGAGATGGAAGTGGAAACTCCAATACAATAGACTCAACCCCGACCGCAAACGACTGCTATTGCCAATGAAGAGAAAAATAGGAGACGACTTCAAGAGATGGAAGATCAAGCCAATCTCTTACTTGTATAGGAAAGGCATGTAAGATGGAAGCCTACAAGGGCAGTAGAGCCATGGGAGTTTTGGAGGAATGGATCATGAGGCTGAATATACATCTATCGCATTTTCATGTTTCTGATTTTACTGCATGAATGTTCATGCGGTCTTATCTCATGTATAAGGATCTTACATGATACACTACCTAGGAACAAATGCTTTCAAAATGAGGTGTTTCTATTTCATGGAGTGGGATGCAAGAGGTGCTTTTTCAGAACTTTCAAGTTGTGGATTCCCTTCAAACCGCAAGAATGAAGTTGTGGGATTTGAAGCATAAAGGAGTCATACAAGAATACATTGAAGAATTTTGTGATCTTCAAGTATCTATTACGGATATGAGTGGAGTAGAAGCCTTAGATATCTTCAAACGAGACATGAAGGAGAAAGTGCGAAGGGAGGTGATGATGAGCAATCCATCCACAATGAATGAAGCAATCGCAATTGCTCAACGGATTTTGGGTACTTATGGGATCACACACTATGAACCATCAAGCAATGTTCAAGATCCACTTGGCCCAACACCAATAGAGTTGGGAAACTTTTGACGTAGGGAAGGATATGCACCACCACGATTACCACCGCCTATGTATAGAGGTGATAATCGTCGATCACTTATTCTAAATTTGCCGGATCTTCCTGCAAATAATGGAACGGTTAATCGAGGAGGAACATGAGTTCGTGACAATCGGCAATGCTATACATGTGGGAGGATAGGTCATATTGCCAAGATTTGTAGAACTCGATCGTGACCATCAGGAGGAAGACCTATGTTGTGAAGGTCTTTCAACAATATGGAAGGAGTGGAATACAACAATGAAGACAAGATCTTGCATGGAGATGAAGATCACCAATAAACTTGCCTTGCGGCCTTACTGGTTCCACTAAACGAAGAAAAGGTGGAGTTGGGAGAAGACAACAATTGGAAGCTCATGGATGGAGCAAGAAACAAGCACGATTGATTATCACAGATGGGATGATAGAAGGACATAAGGTGAGAGTCCTAATTGATCTTAGAGCATCAGAATTTTCTATTACGATCTGTTGCAATGAAATAAGGATTGACTTTGATGAAGGATGTGAGTGAGAAAGTGGAGTTGCTAGATGGGTAAACTAAACAATTGAGACATTAGTAAGGAGTGTAGAACTAGCCATATGTGGGTACAAGGAAGAGATTGAATGGAGAGTAATCCGATTAGCTTGATATGATGTCAGGAATGTCATGGATGGAGCAACACAATCGGGAGGTAGATTGGAGAAAGAAAGTGGTAAAAAGTAGTGGATGATAGATTTACGGAGATAGAAGCATATCAAAATAGAAGCTTACCTCTCTTTGTGATATTATTTGAACTCATTGAGCGATATTATTACGGAGTATAAGGATGTATTCCCAGCTGATCTACTTGCATGATTGCCACCTAAGAGGTGTGTAGATCACAAGATCGAGGTGATACTCAAAAGCATTCCAATTTGCAAAGCTCCATATTGGTTGGCTTCAAATGAGTTGGAGGAATGTAAAGCTCAACTGGAGCAGATGTTGAGAAAAGGGTTCATACATCCAAACATTTCACCTTATGGAGCCTCTGTGCTGTTTGTGGAGAAGAAGGCTGGGAGTATGAGATTATGCATTGACTATCGTGGGTTGAATCAACAAACGGTGAAAAACAAGTATCCATTACCTCAAATGGATGATTTGTTTGACCAACTTCAAGGGGCAAAGTACTTCACCAAACAACCAAATTCAAATTGCTGATGAAGATGTTCATAAGACAGCTTTTCATACTATGTATGATCATTTTGAGTATCTAGTGATGACTTTTGGTCTCACTAACTGACCTGCCACATTCATGGAATTAATGAATGATATTTTTCGTTCTTATTTAGATAAATATGTTATTATCTTTTTAGATGATATTCTGGTATATAGTACAACCTTAGAAGATCATAGGCGATATTGACGAGAGATACTTGAGGTTTTGCAAGAGAATTAGTTATATGCCAAAGCTTCAAAATATAAATTTGGCAAATCAGAAGTAGATTATTTAGGCCATTGAGTCACATCGGAGGGAATCCAAGTGATGAGTGAGAAGATAGAAGCCATAGAGAAATGGACATCACTAGAGGATCAAACTCACTTGAAGAGTTTTTTAGGTCTTATCAGATTTTATCACAGATTTGTTAAAGCTTTTGCACATCTTGTCCAAGCCTTTATATTTATGCTAGGAAAGGGTCAAAAATGAAGATGGGGAATCGCACAAGAGTTAGACTTTCAAGCAATGAAAGATGCTTTCTTGTATGCTCCTATTCTTAAGTGGTATGATCCTAATCGACCAATCAAATTGGTTACTTATGCATTAGGTACAACAGTCGATGGAATTTTTCAACATGAATGAAAGGATGGTTGGCATCCGGTTGCTTTTTTCTCCCGAAAGTTGGTGGCAGCTGGCAAAACTATCACACAACTGAACTAGAGGAGTTAGCCATTGTTCTGTCCACAAATCATTGATGTATTTGGAAACTCAGAAAGATCTCTCCAAACGATAAATTCGATGGGCAGAATGACATCAATAGTTCAACATGAAGACAGTGTATGTGGAGGGCAAGAAGTAACTTGTAGATGCTCTCATGTAAATATTGTGCATCAACAACATCACAGAGGTGAAAATCCACGTCGATTGGTGGTCTCAAATAATGCCTGCAACAAAGGAGGATGAGGAGATCATGAAAGCACTTCAAGCAAAGATGGCAAAGAAGGTTCAAGGTCTAGCATTTCAGGAGCAGCATATATGGATCCCACAAGATCTAGATTTATGTACAATGATATTGTCAAAAGGCCACAATACAGCAATTGCGGGGCACGTGGGAGCTGAAAAGACTTTGGAAAGCATATAACAAGTGTACTATTGGCCAACAATGTGGGAAGATGTGGAGGCATATGTTCGAAATTGTGTTGCATGTCAACAAAATAAGGCAAGGAATAAAAAACCGGCAGGTTTATTACAACTCCTTCCCATTCCCGAACAACGATGGGAACATGTTACTCTGGATCTAGTATGTGAGTTACCAAAAATCTCTTTACAATATGATTCAATCATGGTCTTTGTGGATAAATTGAGTAAGATGATGCACATCCGACCTACCACAAAGAGAGTGACGGTGTCACAACTTGCTCATTTGTATCTAGATGTAGTTTTTGTGAATCACGGATTAAGCAAAGTCTTAATCACCAATTGATGAACTCATTTTACTAGTTTGTTTTGAAAACCTTGTTTGGTTTATTCAAAACAAAGCTATCAATGTCTATAGCCTATCATCCTCAAACTGATGGTCAAACAGAGAGGGTCAATAGAACAATAGAGGATATGCTACGAGCATTCAACTTGGAGTAACAAAAAGAGTGGGATACTCATTTGCCTCTAGTGGAATCTGCATATAACAATTCTGTTAATGCATCCACAAAAGTATCTCCATTTTATCTTATATATGGTGCTCATTCTTTGATACCTTCTAGTTTGATGAGAATTCCTAAAGGGCATGAATTTTCAACCAAAGTTGTGACAATCAATGATTTTGTGGAGCACATACACAAAAGACTGCATCAAGCAAAGGAGAAGTTGGTAATTGCTCAAAATCGACAAAAGCAATATGCAGATGCTTATCGCAGTGAGATGAATTTTCAAGAAGAATATCAAGTTTGGTTATCCATGACCAATTTGTCACTTGTAGAAACACCAAAATTTTACCCTTGATTCATCGGTCCTTTTGTATTGTTGAAACATGTTGGCAAGGTGTCTTACAAGTTAGAGCTTCCGTTGCATATCAAAATACATCCCGTATTTCATGTGTCACGATTGTAAAAATATGTACCATGACCCAAGTTGTTCACAAATCCATCAACCTCTCCTACTTTAATTACCTACTATGGTAGCAGATCATGCAAAATTTGGGGTTGACAAGATTCTCAAAAAATGGATTCGGGATCACAAATATCCAAAAATTGAGTATTTGGTTCAATGGAAGGGATATCCATCATATGAATCAACTTGGAAACCGGAGAATAACTTATTCAATGCACCTTTGATCGCTTAAAAGTTTGAACGTGGGCCAAACAAAGACTTTGTATCTTAAAAGGAGGGAGGTTTGTAACCATCTTTAGTTAGTGAGAACTAAAGTAGAGGTTATGCAAGGTGGAGATAGATAGTCTTGAGTTGACTATTAGTGGAGTAACTAAGAATGCCACATCAGCAATCCATATCCTCTTTAGATTATATTTCTTGTGTGTTAGTTCGTGTATTAGTTGGTGTACACGTCAGCAATCCGTATGCTCATAGTGATGTCCGTCATGTCATCGATCCACGAGAAATTGAATGAATAGTGGTTTTGTAACCTTATCTAAATTGTGATTTTTTTAGGAGTATATATGGAGAAAGAAAAACTATTGAGGTATCTCTCAACTTCATAATTTCTTGAGCTATTCGAGCGGTCTCTCCTCACTTCACTACTGTTACAGTTGAGCGTTATGGATCTGAACTTGCTAATAATTATGGCTTTCAACACATGAGTTCTGATCCATCACTATTTTTTATCGAAAACAAGCCATATGGAGTTGATTGTTAGGAATTTTAGCGAAGAGTATTATTCTCAAGTTATAAATTCCGCAGTTCCGTTTTGTAGTTCCGTTCATACTACACCAATTTCGAATTATTATTTTGACTCTTTATTAATAACAGCTTATATTATTTATATGATAACTAAATAGTGTGTTTAGGATAGTTGTAAAGTTTTTAGTAAATATGGAGCTAATTTGGCCACACTAGAGGTCAAAATGACACTCTTCATTTTCATTGGACTTGGAATTTGGACCAATGAATGCACTTGGTCAAGTTCTTTGAGGTTTTTAGGAGTTTTGAACGAAGTTCTAAGGGCACATTTAAAGATTTGGGGATAAGATTGAAGAACTGACAAGGAGAGCTATGAGGTGGACTCAAGAATGCATGCAATTGAGTAGGTTGTCACTCTATTGTGATAATTTGAAATTGGAGAGTGAAATTCATACCATGGAGTGTATTTGGATTGATTCTAAGAACACTACAAGTATTTTGACAGATCCAATTCAATGAAGATATAGTTTACTACTCATGCTTCTGTTGGATTGAAATTTTAGCTCGATTGGATGAGTTTTGAATACATAGTGATAGTTCGAAGTTGTTGCATACAATCATAGTTGCAAGATTACACTCAGTATCATGAAATTAGTACAACAATCATAACTTTTGCTATCAAAAAGTTTCATCAATAAAACTTTCTAGAGTTGAAGCTTGGATAATAAGTGATCTGAAATTTGAGAGCAATTGGAATGGACGATTGGGATGTGTAATGATTTTAATACACATGGATCTGCATATCATCTTGTGATACAGTGTACAACTCAAAAATTATTCTGAGAGATATGAAAAAGAAAAATATAAGAAAATTTTCCAAGAGGACAAAAAGGTTATAGAGCAATTATATGTGAAGTTTAGGCAAGAATTATTGGTCCAATTGTTGAATATCATAATCTTGTTCCGCTGAAGTTTTACGAGTTGCAATGAACTCGAATGTGGAGTGGTGAGGAGGAGAAAGAGAGAGTGTCAACTCAATCGAGGATCAAGAGGGTTATTCTACAGCCATGCGCTCATGCATTTTCAAAGTAAAGCAATGTCCATGCGACAACATTGTCTAGTCAACTCCCTCTCGTTTTTTATTTCTAACTCATTTTTCACTATATCAAAAAAGTATGAAATAGTCTACAAGAACATTGTAGGGAAGTGCAAAATGTACTTTGAGTACCATCCTAGCTTTCTTCAACTTTTGAAAATGTTTTTCATGTTTCCCCTTCTAAGTCATTTAAGTGGAGGATTTTATATTTTACATTTTACATTTGGCATCTAAGTTTGTATTCAAGGGTCTTGATTCAAGTGATAATAATAAAAAGAGGCAAGATAGTTGAGATGATTTGTTTACATGAGTGAATTGTGATACACATATCATTCTCCTTTATCTTGGGGTGATGAGTCACTTGGACCATCTAGGAGGATAGTAAGGTAGGCAACCAAATGAAGAAGATGGTTATGAAGTAAAAATAAGGACTTAATAAAATAAACAAGTAGGGTAGTGCGCATATTACACTAAAGATTTTAAGAGTTGAAGAGCAAGAATAATGGAAGTAGTTATTGGTCCACAGTGGACATGGAATTGTAGAAATTTGATCCACATGAGTACTTCAAACAATGGGACAAGAGAAACTGCTCTTTCTGTTTTCTATTTTCCTTGGTAGGCTTTTTCATTTTACTCTTTTCATTTTACTTTTGTTATTAGATGTGACTCGTCGCGTCTGGTGGAATTTCTCTTCATAACTCCTTTATTGAAGACTTAGGTTCTTGAGGAAACCGAATTGCTGCCAGACGGAAGTCAAGAAACCATTGCCAAAAGACCGGTTGAGAACCCACATGGGCGTCGTCTGCGAACAGGATTGGAATCCTAACTTCTGCCGTACAACTTCATTGCAGCTAAACTGGGTGGGAGGGCAAAACTGCCAAAACAATGATCAGTGGCATAGTGCACCCCACCTTTCGCACTCAAACTGGAATCTCGTGTGCTGCACGTAAATTTGAGACTGTTTGCAAGCATAAAGTTAACGATCAGGTAGTTAAAGCTGAATAGGGACAACTACGCAGACAGGAGGAGAGAGAATTGGAGTCGAGGTTCCTCACATCTTCAGTTCATGTTCCTGAGTGTTGGAACTTGGGATCTACGTTTTCAGCTACTGTTCAGTACCAAAGAGCCGACGACAGGAGCTGCAGGTGGCAAGGAAAAGAATCGCACCAGGTAACGTGACAAATGCTTCTGTCAAAAGATATAAAATGGCTCGCAGCCTCATGATTTCTAGGGCCCGGATAAGCGCGTATCTTAGAGGTCAAGACAAATGACTAAGATAGTCATTGTCAGCAGGTGCGTTTCGAACCTGAAAGTGATTCTGTCCTAGCAGGTGTGAGTCAAACATTTTGAACGAACCAACAGAAGGTGTCGCTCGGAGAACTTGAATCTGGTGAGATATTTCAAAAGCTATTTGCCGGCGAGCCAACGAAATGTCCGGGCAGTTATCACTTTCGAAAAGAAAGACATGGGGTAGGTTGAGAGAATTTAAACAACATGGATCTGCCTCAAAACTCTGCGGTGTTTAGTACGTGCACTCCATGGCATTGTCTTTCCTCCCTCTGTGAACTTCGTCTCCGTTCACGGTCATTTCCATCAAATTTGGCCCAACAGAGATCTCTTCCATTATTGACATGTGGTGTACTGCACGCCTACCCTCCTCTCTGGCCATGTCTACGACTCTAATGCCGGACACATGCGATGAATCATGAATCTGGCTCTTTCTCTCCTCACTTCCATATTCACGATATCACAAGATTATGCTCTTCGCGAGTTACTGGACTCTTGGGAGAGTAACGGTTTCATGGATCATGTAACATTCTCCTCACTTAGTGATCTGGAACAGGTGATCGATTCAGTGAACGAAGCTTCCATAGTGCAGATAGTATAGAAACACATCTCATTTCATTTACTGTCTTGTATGATTTCTGAGCTCTCTGTAAACTATGGAGTCTACTTGTTGAATTATGTTTGCCATCTGTCATGGTAAGTTCTAAACTTCAGCCAAATTTGTCAAATCACAAATTTGATACACATTGTTGTTCACAGACAACCCTCTACCTATATTTCTTTTATTGTAAACATCTAATGATCTTATTTTCTGATAATTATATTTCTGCTACTTGAAATTACGAGTCACGTCTCACAACCTCTAACTCACTTTGTATGTTATTATCACCCTCTATTGATCTGTGTTTAATATGTAAGGAACTCTTGTAAAGCTTATTTTGAATATCCGGAAAACATCTATTATTTGGATGATATACGTTAGCCAATGTAGAGAGGTGGTACACTCTTACTTCCAATACTACCTTTTGAGCCCATCCATATAATCAAGGGAGTATAGGACTTCTCTCGCGGAAGTGGTAGTCACGAATCCTATCAAAGAGACTATAGCTACAGACGTTATTACTATAGACTACAGACTATACTACAGACTATACTTTGTCCCCACTAAGTTCTACAGACGTTATTAGACAGCCAACTTGGGGAAATGCGGAGATTAGCGCTAATGCCAAAATCCTCAAGTATCGATTTTATTCAATGAACTTTAGAGTGGCACAAAGCGCCAAAACATAACCTGAATTGTTTTATTTGTTAGTGTGTCCGTCTATATCACGAAGGGAGACATGGAGCAAATTTATCCTTGTCAGTTTGTGTACAGTATTTTAGAGTTTGAGTAAATATAGTTTTACAGCGAGCATTGAACTCCACTATTGAGCAAAAGATTATTGATACACATTGCTTGTTTAGGTCCCTCCATTACCATTCACATTTTTATTTTTCTAGTAGGAAATTTTGAAGTTCCTACTAGAAACATGACCTTAACATGAGAGACATTAATTTCATGTACATTAATTTCATCTGTTTTTTTTCCAACCTAGATTGAACTTTTGATTGTATTTTTTTCCATGTGCTTTTCTATGTGTCTCAGTCATTTTATCTGAATAGTGTAGGTGAATTGTAAATGATTTTTTAATTAAATCTATTATTTAAAATAATGTAAAAATTTATCAAGATTTTTTAATTTCAAAAATACAAAATAAAATCTATTATTTAAATTTCTCATAAAAGAAGTATTATTAATATTTTAAAATATGTTCAATTATAATATTTCAAAAATAAATATGCATCTTTTCATGATATTGAAAATATTAAATCAAATAATTAATTTAATTTAATAAATTTAATATTATTTAAATATTCAAAAATTATTTAAATGAAAAATTCATTATTTGTAATGATTTATTTAATATTTTTTATTAATAAATATCATTATCTTGTAAAAATATTTTTTAATTTAAATCACTTTTTAAATAATTTTTTAATTTATCAACTTTATTTTGCATACAAAAACAGAAAAAAAAATTTAATTTTTTTAAAATGTTTTTGTAAGATTGAAAATATTTAAATAATTATTTAAAAATTTGATGAGGACAAAATCATAGAAAGAAATGAAGTTATATTTTTCCATTTAAAATAAGATTTATTTTATCTCACTGAAATTTTAAAAAATAAAAAATTTAAATGTCTTAATTCTAAAAGATTATTATATATGTTATAAATTATCCATGTTTTAAATAATAATGAATTTATTTAAATCAACTTTAATTTAAGATTAACTTTTTCAATACATTATCATTACTGTTACTCATTACATGATTTTAAGTAGTTTTAATTATTACTTATTATAAAAATTAGTAATAATTAGATTACATTAATAATAAAATTTAATTATTTAATGAAAAAATAATTTTAAAATATCTGTAAATTTTTATTCATTTATTTTTAAATATGAGATTTCAAAATAAACATTTTTTCCCATCTACAATTTTTTACTTGAACATAAAAAGTATTAAAATTGAAAAAAAATTTCTTTCATTTGTTAGCATGTGGTTGAGAAGAGCAAGATTTTTGAAAATGAATATATATTATAAATTTTACATACTATGAAATCATATAAATAAAATTTTATTCTATTATTTTCATTTATATAATATGATTTACAACATCATTAATTTTTTATAAATAAAAAAAATTATAAAAATTATCTTAGACGTATGATTCTTTATCTTACAACATTATTAACATTAGCTAAAAATGATATTCAAAACAAGTATTTGTGAGTTATATTTTATTGAGGAATGATTTAAATGTAAGTGAGTTTGATTTCAATTAAGGAAACAATTTACACATAAAAAATAATTTAACATGAATATGTCTTTTTAGTTAAAACTTAATCATTAAAAATTAATTATATATTTTATATTATATTTATTCAAATAGAATAATTGAATATTTATATAAAAAATCAGAATTATATTAAAAATAACAATAAATTTTTTTAAAATAAAAATTATTAACATAATTTTTATGTATTTTGTTATTTATTATATTAATGAAAAACAAAATTGTTATCAAGATTCAACACTTTTACTCTAAACAAAATATATCTTCCATATCTTCATACTGCACACTTCATCCAAAATAATTATTTTAAGACTTAAGTACACATCATTCAAATAATAAAGTTGTAAATCTTCACTTCTAAACTTACAAAGATCATTTCAAATGATGATCTTGTAATAATCATGAGAAAATCATGTTCATTACAAGACATTTGCACTTCACAACTAACAAAAGATATCACAATTCTATTAAATACTAAAACAAAAGAAGTCAATTCTTAAGCTCATATGCAAAAGGCTACACTCATAATCATTGAATTTTCTAGATGTGGTGCTATAGTTGTACTTAGTCTCGTTATTGCAAGTGTGTTTTTCTCAAATTTTTTGAATCAAAGAGCCCTTCACCAAAATTTTATTTCTTTGTATATACTTGTGTGCTACTTGTAAGTATTTTTTATAGCTATCTACATGGATGGATCGCTCAAAAAAATTTGATGATCTTTTATAATCTCTTCTATAATCTCCCAATGATAGATTGTACTTCCCTATTGATGGATACAACTCCTTATGTTGATCCTTGTTGTCTCTTGAACTTTTTGTTACCTCGGTCAATCATTTAAAGTACATGCATCTCTTCTATGATCTCTCAAAGATAGATTTTCCTTGCTCATCACTAGATGCATCTGCTTAAGTTGATCCTCTTTGTCTAATAAATTGTCCAATGACTCCAACCGATTTGTCTCAAAATCATCACATCATCGTGTGAATAAATATTGCTCATACTTTCCTGCTAAAGTATCTGATGTTGTAAGTTGTTATAACTCAGTTGGTTCATCTAAGCCTTCATCTTAGTCACTTGCCTCCAAAGCCGTTCTTCCTTGATAAATTTCACCTCTACTTCCTTTATTCAAAAAACCTCCAAATAAACAATCTTGGTCTCCATCACCATCAATTTCTTCTCCTAGTACATCTTATTTGCTAGTTGTGTAATTAATTGAGTATAATTTCTTTGTTCACTTGCCATCCAACACATCATCTTGATTACATGCATATATTCATCTTCACATATGGAGATCAATATAATCCACAATTAGTTTATTTAGTTTTATGAAAACAATAACTACAATATTTTTTAGCTTCCAAGTCAACTACAATACCAAGAAACTAGGTTCTCCTTCCATCTTCTTGATGAAAGGAGAATCTAGTTCTTGGCCTTTCTCTTGAACCTTGCCATCCTTATCAATACAAACTTTGAAGTCTCAAAAATCTATTTTTTCAGAGGTTTTTTCTTTGGTGAAGATAATACTGTAATTTTTAGGCTCAAATTATTTACCCTTCTAAAGTTCCAACAAGTTTAAAAAATTTGGCTTCCCAAACATTTCTTCTCAATTTCTTCATGACTCAATCCAATTTCTCCAAAATCACTTTAGTAGCTTTTCAAACTTCTTCCTTAATTATCTCAACAACTTAATGCAATTCCTCAAAAATCACTTTGAGTAGCTACACTTTCTCAAATACTATCATTATCTTGATTCAGATTCAACACCGATAATTCAGCGTGGAGTTCCTTATGTAAATATATTCATCCTTAAATATATCTTCACCAGATTTGAAGAATTAGATTAGTTCTTATTTCAAAGATCATATCTTTTCTATCATTTTTTGAATATTTCTTACACTGATTATACTCCTGTTCACCAAGATTATTACTCCTATAAAAATATTTACAAAAAATTATAGGCTTATGCATGCTCATCTATGTTGTTTGCTCTAGAGAAAGTATCAAATTTTTTACTATTGAGAAAATATCGGGTTCAACATGAAAGTAATTTTTCTACTCAAGTCATCCCAAATTGGATTAATCTTCAAAAAAAATTTCCCTCTTTTCTCCTTATTATTAAAACACTTCTACTTTTTGATCTCAAATCCAATTTATACAGCTGAGCCTTCTCAATCAATTCTGTACTTCTCTAATGCATAATCCTGACTTGTTGCATATGTCCAGTCCTTATGTACACACTCCGTTCTAACTTTGCTTGATTTGCTCACTTTTCATTTCCTTGCACAACTCAGCAATTCTATCGCCATAGCAAAAAATATCCTCCCAAATCTTTCAAGTGCTTAATTTCTTCGGCGGTGCACTTCAGGTTATGGATCAAGTTTTTGAACAACCCCCAATACAATTTCTTTGTTGGAGGGAGCTTGATCGCCTCCCTCTCTCCCTTTTATCTTCACCGCCTTCTTCTTCATCTCTCTCTAATCCAAACTCGTGCGTTGTATACTAAGAGCTTGAGTTTATGTAAATGGATAAACAGATGAACTGTATTTATCTAAATTTGGATTAAACAAAATATGTATAAACTACGTTAATGAAACTTCTTACATTTTTTGAATCAAAACTTCATTTCAAAACCGATATTATTACGTTTTGAATAAGGAAAAAGTTATTCAATGTTAAAGACTCAACTTGATTGTTGATTGATTGAATCCAATCAACGATCATGTTGGAGAATTACACGAAATACACACGCCACTTCCCTTCCTTATGTTTCACTGTTTTTGAACCTTTCGAGAGTTGAGTGAACGTGCATCAGGTTCTGATCCATCTTGGTCCATGCTGTAAAGTGTAGATGGGCGTTCTATTTTGAAGAAGATGAAAGAAGTTATTCCCACTTTCACTATGTTGTTACCTTTAGACACAACGTCTATACTTGACAGTATCCAGAGGAGGGCATATGTATGTTGGATCTGTTTGAAGGTATCAATACAAGTTTGGCTTTTGTTTTGTACTATGACATAAGAGTACATCTTAGATGCAATTGGGCATGCAAAGATTTTCAGTACATTGGATTAACAAGCACTGTATTATCAAATACGGATTTGAGATGTAGATAAGGTCAAGAAAGTCTTTTGGTCAATTGATTTGCATGACAAGGATGTGTTGTATCAATGGAAGTTTCACCATTTGGGTTGGAAAAATGCATCTGTTGAGTTCTAGAGAGTGATGGATAGGATCCTTGCCATACTTGATTGTGTCCAAGCCTACATTGATGATATTTTAATATATAGTGCTACAATGGTGGAGCATGAGAGACATTTGCAGGAGGTATTTCAGCAATTGATTGCTCATGGTCTCAAGTTGCATCCTTGAAAATGTAAGTTCTTTCAAGAGCAGGTAGGGTACTTGAGTCATACCATATACCCATGAGAATTGGAAGTTCAACAAAACACGGTGGAGTCAATCTTGCGTAATCCACAACCCTAAGATGTGACTAGGATACAAGCCTTCCTTGGACTTGTAAACTTTTATCGTCGATATATGCAAGGATTTAACATTATTACCAAAACCTTAATCAAGAGTGGCATTGGGGAGATGAACATGAGAGAGCTTTTATTGAGCTCAAGGAAAGGTTGACATTTGTCCCTACTTTGAAAAGATGAGTGGGAGATCGTACTTTCAAATACATATTGATTAGAGTATGTTGGGTTTGGGAGCAGTGCTTACCCAACATGATTATGAGTGGAAGGAGTTTGTATTAGCTTATGCAAGTTACTCCAACAATGCAAAAGAGTCAAATTATAATTCTTATGAAACAAAATGTTTGGCACTTGTTTGGACAGTGGCACATTTTAGATGTCATTTGTTTGGAAATCTTCACTCTCATCACTAATCATCAACCATTGAAACTATTGATGAAATTAGACAAGCTTACATGAAAGCTTGCACGATGGACTTTTATCTTACAAGCATATGATTTCACAATTGTACAGTGACATGGAATGGTGAACCGTGATGCAGATGGGTTAAGTCAAAATCCATGTACAAGTCAAGTTGACAAAATCAGGGCTCGTGACATAATGATACTATGAGATGATGCTGATTTGGCATGCATCTGCCTTTTTGAGTATATTAATGCTTGAAAACAATGTGATATCTCTTTGGGATCAAAGAGTGGATATGTTATCCTTGGATGTTGAGACTCATGATGGTTTGGTGATAAGCCGAAACATCCATGATTACATTGTGGTGTTGGAATATCTTCGTATAGATAGGACATTTAGAGGACCAAGGATCGAGATTGAGTTTTACAAAAAGCTCGGTGGTTCAGATGAGAAGATAGATACCTTCTTTGAGTAAAGGGAGATGGCAACATTCATGTTGTGCCATTTTCATCTTAAAAAGCATAGTTGATCACATATGCTCATGATGAGTTAAGTCATTTTGGATTGAAGTGGAAATATAGCTTACTTCAAAATCATTATTGATGGAGAGGTATGCAAACTAAGTAGCGATATTTTACATTTGAGATTTCATCTTTTTTTAATAACTCAACCCTGTATGATATGTGATTTTGTTCAAGCATCATTCAATGCCTCTACACCACATTTACATCCTCTATCGATTATAGGACTTGATTTTTGTTGGAACTTGGATTTGCATGACATGTATCATTGACTATACAATATCATTGATATGTGTTGGTCATGATGAGGCATTTTTCCAAGTGGATTAAGTTGATGGCATTGCTTGAGAAGTCAAATGAAGGAATAGCTTATGCGTTCTTAGCTTCAAAGCTTAGTTGATTTGATGCACTAACGGAGGTGTTGATTAATCAAGATACTAAGTTTTTGGAAGAGTTTCAGGCCTTGTGTGATCAAAGCGTTGATTGATCATCATACCACCTCAAGAAATCATCATAAGGCTGATGGTCTAGTAGAGAGAATTATTATGATGGTGAAGAAAGGACTAAGAAAGTTTTGCTTGGAGAAAGATCATTTGGGAGACTGAGACACCCAGTTATCATGGTTGGTCATGGGTTATTGATTTAGCTGGCAAGCATCTCTAGCATCATTCTGAGCATCTTTTTTATTACATAATAGAGATCTAGATTTACCTACAGCTATTTGACGAGAGTAAGCTAAATACTTGGATTTGGATAATATTGATGTTTGGATTAGGATGTGTTCTCAAAGGGCAAAACTCTTTTGAAACGTAATGCCCATGGCATTTGAAAACCTGGCTATTGTTCAACATAGAGGTACTATGCGTTATGCTACCATCCAAGGAGGTGGATATCGATCTTCAATTCACAAATTTCATGTAAGTGATTACATTTACTTGCAGCAAAATGTAACGACAACATTGGATGTTATTATTGGTTGCACAATTTAACGAGTACATGAGGTTTTATATTCTAGACTTTGGTATTAGAGGGTTCTGATGGTGTGATTTGGAAGGATCATGTGTGTAATTGTGTGCCATGTCACCTTCCAAACACTAATGGTATTATGGATCCAAGCTTGGCAATAGTGTGGGCAGGCATGCTTAAGATGTATGTTATGTGAATCAGTTGGTGGATCAACTAGTATGTTAATTTGTGATTCTTGTTCGAAAGGATGATATATGTCATGTTTGACACCTTCTTTGAATAAGGTGCTCGATGGGCGGTGGAGATATCCTTGATGCGATTAGCAAACAAGCTAGTTAGACCCTTTCATGGTATGGATTGCAATAAGATGACTAACGATGAGGCATAATACCACTCGGCCTCGTGATCTTAACCCCACGAATGACATCATGTAAATGGATTAGATGGCAACATGATGTTACATGGACCTAACCATCAATTAGGGGGCCGATTGTAGAACACTCATATTAGTGTATGACAATTTATGTATTGTGATGTTTGATGTGACAGCGATGTATGTTGTGATGCGATATGTATGTGCACAACAACTATCAGAATTTATATTGCGATGTCGTGTTGTGATGTGGCTACTATGAGAAGATGATGACATGTGTCATCTTTAGAACTGTTATCATGACAACGATACTTTAGGTTAGGATAATCGATGGTGCATTATAAGGCTGTTAAGAGCACACGGTTGGATCGACTTTGTAGGGCCAGGATGTTGAAAAGGCTCCAAGAGATATTATCTTGGACCTTATCAGATATAAAGCGCGGTCAGGATGGCAAGGGTATGGGAGAGATCTAGAATATCATTTTGCTGTATGAGGAGCTTCTCTGATCAAAGTGGAGCCGACGTAGGATATGGATAGAGGACAACATGATCCTCCAGATATACCGATGTCCAATCCATTTGTGATCAATATCCGGTGTCTTCATCGTGATCAGTATATCACTTTGAAGATAACCTTATGCAAGAAATGATAAACTCTCTAGATCCGATTATTCTTATAGTTATTTTTTACGGTGTAATTTGGGACCTAATAGTATACGTTTTGATTTAGTTTGGACGCTACGGATCTGAACTTACCAATAGTGGTGGCTTTCAACACATGGGTTCTAATCCAACACTATTGTTTACCGAAAACAAGTCATAGGGAGTTGATAGTTAGGAATTTTGGCGAGGAGTATTATTCAGAAGTTATAAACTTCCCGATTCTATTTGTAGTTTCGTTCATACTTAGCCAGTTTTGAGTTGTCATTTTGACTCTTTATTAGTGGCAACTCATATTGTGTATATGATGGCTAAATGTGTTAAGGATAGTTGTAAAGCTTTAAGTTAATATAGAGCTAATTTGGCCACACTAGAGGTCAAAATCACACTCTTCATTCTCATTGGTCTTCGAGTTTGGACCAATGAGGGCACTTGGGTAAGTTCTTCGAGGTTTTGAGGAGTTTTGGAAGCCTTCCAGGGAGACATTCCAAGAATGGAGGACAAGGTTGAGAGCTGATGTGAACAGCTACAACGTGGGCTCAAGAATGGATGCAATTGAGGATTTGGTACTCTGATATGGCGATTCAAAGATAGAAAGGGAAATTTAGATCTTTTTGAGTATTTGGGGTGTTTCCGAAAATCCTATGAAGGTTTTGAGAAATATGATTCAACTGAGATATATTTTACAACTCAGGCTTGTGCTGGGATTGAAATTTTGACTCAATTGGATGAGTTTTGAGTACGGAGTGATAGCTTGAAGTTTGCGTGTTGAGTTCCTGAAGTACAAGTAGAAGGCTCTTTGTGCTTTATTTAAAGTGTAATGTATGATCTTCTTTGGACATTTCTCCCTATCTTCAACTTCTAGAGGGATGTATGACATCGACAAACAACTTTTACATTCTTGAAGTGCAAATAGGGTCCGAGGAGCACAGAACACATGTTCGAGGAGCACAAAACACAAGTCCTCCATTAGCCATATAACACATATATATGTCATGAAATTTTAACTTAACACTGATTTTGCATATCTTTGAATTAACTAGTTTGCTTCTCCATAAGAATCAAACTCCTTGGAGATTTAAGGAATTTATAACTCATGTTTCAAAAAATATATTTAATACATGTCATCGTAGAATAGTCATCAATGAAATATGCCTCTTAAAGTCAAGGTGGACTTTAAGAGGGCATGGATAAATAAATAATGATATCACAATGTCATTAAATATGTTTTCTAAGCCCTTGTTCAAGAAATAAGAACATGACTTGTGATAATTCTTGTGAAATGTATGTGTCGGTACAAGCTTATTTCACAAGTGTTGAAAAATCAGAATTTTATCCTACATGCAAGTCAATCTTTGTGAGGAAAATCAAATTATATAGCAAAAAGGATGGCAAGACCCCATCAAATCATACAAGGATGAAACCAAAGGGGTAGGATGGTGTTAGGCCTTGATAGCATCACAATGGAAAATATGTCGTATTGCATCTAAAATATCCAAACTATTTAGGTCAAATGGTTTATCAAACATATCAAACAGCACATCTCTAATAGCATCATGAATAGCTATCCTCTACCCTCCGAATGGGCAATGGGTGATATGGACATGTTGCATTAAGTGAGTATCATAATCACATATGAGTAATGAAGATGCAAATGAGTGGATGAAGCCAAGGTAGTACCTCATCGTTGTAAAAAAGGTAGTTGATGCAAGTCAAAAAGCCGTCATGCATGGTCAAGCCAAGATCCACGAGCTTGCATGATTGCCAAAGCAAAAGTATAAACAAGCCATAGTAATAAGAATAATGGTCGAATCCACTTAAAGAAATTTTAAAGCGTGCTAAAAGTGTTGGCTCATCAAGGTAGATTGTAGGCATCTAGCCCAATTGATAGATAAAGTGAAAAAGGATGAAAGCTCATGTCGTACCTCTAGGGACAAAGTAACTCTCGTCTATTGTTATAATATTTGTAAGAAAAATGACCCCCATTCACGTCGCTTACATCTGAAGGATGGACCTATATGCAATAAAAAGTTTGGAGTATAGGAAAGATGTCAAAAGTGTCCAACTAGTCAAAAATGGTAAAGGAAACGTCTCCTCCATCGATAATAAGTCTATTCCTCCACACAAAATCGACAAAGATGTTTGTCTATATGACATATCTGTTGTCACACACTCAAAGGTTGATGGTCCGATGGTGTCACCAAAGACATCCATGATCCTCGTATCAAAGGCTCTCAAACATGATAGGAATGCACGAAAAGAAGCAACCGTGCAAAGTAGGTATGTAAATCGACATGCAATACTAGAGGAGAATATATCAAACGCCACATGCATATCCCCTTGTAGAAAAAACTCATCTACATACAATAAATCCTCAGCAAGTGTGGTATCTAGGTATCGTAAGATAAAGTACTCATACGTTAATGGCACTCCAATAATACATAAGTCGTCTATTGATGTCATACATCCGTATAGAAGCTAGAGATGAGGAGGAATGACAAAAGGAGATCATGCCATACATTTTAACACCTTGACTCTCAAGCCTACAAGATGAAGCTTGGTAATCAAATAGTCAAAGATATGTCTAATGTGGTCTACAAGTGTACATATTATACACTAATGAGGGGAACACACAACTTGACATAACCAAAGCAATAGATAAAAGAGCTCTATAATGAGCCATGACAAATAAGTGTTCTTCCGAAATATCTTCTTGTTGAGTACCTATAGGGGCGTAATTAGAAGTGTTGGTAGGATTTTTTTGTGTTTTATGAATAAAGTGTTATATTCGGAGGAATGCGGAGTGTATTCTTACGAATATGTTGTATTAAGAGTGTACGAGTAAGATAGGAAGGAAGTCACACGGAGATGGGCATCCCATAGGCGTTAGGATTGTTAAGGCGGCAGACGGTTTGCCGTGGAAGATTGAGAGCTGGTATATGAGTGTGCAAAGAACCTCCAAACTCAGTGCGAACAAGGAATCGAGGAAGTGTTCGATATCAAGGCAACGAAGGATGAGAGTACCTGTGATGCGTAAACCAGCTATGGGGAGAATTTGTCCTCTCATTCCGATGGCGGATTGGACGCCGGCAAAGTTATTGAGACTAAGGAAATTGGGAGGTGCTTTTCTGTCATGGCGGTGGGATTACGTGTGTCCCGAGTTGTGAGAGGAGTTTCGACGAGGGAAAGCAATTACTTCGATGGGAAAACGCGCGCAACCGGAATATTGGAATGCAAGATTGTGGGCCAAGGCACTTGGATGCAATTATGATGAAGAGAAAGGTGACGTTGATTGGGAAGGGTCAGCGATGCACACTACCTTCATGTTCGATGAGCGGAAGTCGTTCAATCCCAAAGAACAAAAGGGGACGAATGGCTACAAGCTTGATCTCATCAGGGACGGGTTCAAATGGAAGATTGCGTTCACTCTAAATCAACTATTCTCGCCCCAGCAAACCACGTATGTAAGCATGCATAAGGTGAGAATTGTGGAAGGATTCGTAGGAGGGTCCATTCGTGTTAATTGGGGTGAAATCTTTGCAAGGAACGTTCAAGCGATGGCTGCCAAGTTGAAGGAGGATGAGAAGGGTGTAGTGTACATCTCTTCTTTTCTGGTGAATTTATACGGCCGATTGGAGTGGTTAACTCCAAAGGAAAGACGTCTGTATCGTTTGGAGTCCGGACTCTCGGACATTATGGTGGGAAGCGATGATGACAAAAGTGGGTCTACCCAGAGTATTGGTGGCTTGGCTACACCTGCGCCAGAAGGATCGACTCTGTTGGAGGATTCAGGCTAGGATGCAATAGCTCTAGAATTTGTAAGGAAGAAGAAGAGACCGGCAGAAGAAGGTTGTTCTCATCCAAGTCCCCCGAAGAAGAAGTTGAATGTGGGGAAGTGCATAGAAGAAGTAGTTCAATCTAAGACGTCTCGACCTAAGATGATGGCAGTGAAACCGAGACCAAAAGCGACCAAGAAAATTGCAGAACCCTTAGCTTTGGTGTTGTAGTTATCTTAGAAGCTGGAGGCAGTGGTGGTCTCGGTGCTGTTGGAGCTAAATGAGATGGGGCCGATGTATATGACATGATGGGACCCTCAAGCGGATGGATATATGGATTTAATCCAAATGATGAACCCGTTTGTGTTGGGGAAAGATGACCAAACTTACACTATTCGTCAGCTGACTGAGAATGTGGACAAGCTGTCCAAATATAAAGGCGAGCTGGAGGAGAAGATACAGTAGTATAAGAAGGAGTATACAGAGATTTGCCGTATTCGAGATGCCGAGGTGAAATTCGTGGAGAAAGAGAATGCACAGCTTCGTGAGACGATGCAAGACATGAAGCGACGGTTGAATCAAGTGGACGTAGAGGCACCAAGCAGGCTGGAGATCCTCGCCAACAGATGTGCGCAGATCTGTTTGCGCGTTATGACAGTGTAGAGGTGCAGCGTTAGAGCAGTTGGTGGTAGTGATGGAAAACCTAGGAGATTTGAAGGAGCGACGTAAGGAGATGTACAAAGCTCTAGGACGAGATTTCAGGGAAGCCATGACCCTTCATCAACATGAGATCGTAGCAGATGTACATGAGATGTAGTTAGAGATCGACGCATTTACGTGAGAGGCAGAGGTTCGATCGCGCGGCTTAAAGAGGCAGAGCAGGTTTCGAAGAGAACAATTTGTGTAGGAGACAGTTAGCATAGAAGTTAGGAATTCATGTATAAATAGGAGTAGATAGACTAGTCGCGGATCTCTTTATTTTGCAAGTGTTCGCTTTGATTGAACTGCAAATTGTAGACAGGATAGAACGAGCGCTTGTGGAGCTGTTGGATGCAACAAGTAATCATCATAGATTGATCCAAATAACTGTGAAGTTACCCTGGTATTCGACCATGAGCTGTGTCTATGTAGCACGATCAGAAGAACTTCAGCAAGTGTTTCACCTCGTATGAGGTTTGTAAGAGAAGGGATCCCCATCTATCAGTAAACAAATTTGCCAATGCATACTTGTGTCTTGTGAATCGGTGGGATTGTAGTGACTGGATTAGATTTTAGAAAAGTCTTATCCTTATACTCTTCAGACTTTGCAGTCAAGAGTAATTAAAGAAGGCTAAATGCACAGTTCCTCTTCCTGTTTGGTTGATTGAGTACCTCATTCTCTTGGGAACAAACTTTACACTACAATTTACTCTAGTAATGCTCATCTATGTCATTACAGTACCAATGTCAGACTGCACAACAATTACTCGCTCCTATGAAAAATCATGCTCATATATATATATATATTGCTTTTCAAATTACAACAATTCATATACAAGAGGTCTTTGTATATCTCTCCAGTCCATGATATGTATCCTCCCTTGGATTTCGGACTCTTATACTAGCTAGCAATAATAAGTCCTAGAACTAAGCCACAAAGTAAAGATAGCCACGAAGTTTTCAACCTCCAATGAAAATGATGAAAAGTTCTCAAAGTGATAAGAGAAGAAACCGAGATCAATGTCAAATTTCACTTGACATGATGCAAACAAGTATCTTCAAAGATCCTAATTCTGACCTGTGAAGGCTTCATAGAAGAAGTTGAACCGTAGAATAACCATATGAAAGGAATGAGGCTTGACAAAAATCCATCATGTTCCTAAGCTTTCTAAAGATAAATGCATGTGAGATGTTATTACAATATTTTTCAATGTCCACCTTCAAGAAAACCCAATCCTTATAAATATATAAGAGTGTTCTAATGTCCAACAATACCACATCACAACCTCTTGGTGTAGTGACTCCAAACTTGTATGGACAAAGGTGATGCTAAAAGTGAGAACAATGTTAAAGGACCACAGTACAACTAACAATGTGCAATAAAATCTCCCCAATACCAATAAGTCTAACGCCCCTCATGTCGTTCTTCATAGAGTGAAACCAACTATCACCTAACACATGACTGACTGACAACAAAATCTCCCCAACTAATACAATTGATGGATGTATCAGTTGTGAAACATCCAACTGAACAACTCCACAAAATCACTGGAGGGATCATCTGCCTAAAAGCAATCTCTAATAGGGTCATAAACCATCCTTGACAAGCCCCTTAAGAATAGACGTGGGGTTGTGCATAGAGAATGGACAAAAAATAATCTATCAATACACAATAGCTTCTCTATCATGCACATACATATTGCATCACAATATACATTGTTGTCATATCAAACATCATAATATATAGATTATCATACACTAACACAAGTGTATCATAATCGTCTTTCGATTACTTCAAAAAGTTTTTGAAGTAATCTTTTCTACTTTCAAAACATCCACAAAGACACTCCACTCATAAACATAGCATAAAAAGAGATTACAATCGAGCCAAATTCACTTTGTGCTTCAAAGACTCCAGGTTACCGCACTATCTACTATCCATCATAGCCATACTCTCAAAGGCTCAACTTTGAAAATTGCACCCCAAGGAGCCTTGATTTGAACTCTCTCGCTGGAGCTCTAGGTCTCCTTATGGCATTATCGGCCTAACAACAATTCCAGTACGAATGGCGCAAATTGCATTATCGACTCTAACTGTTGTATTTGCTCATGTATGCGCTCACCTACCTAACTAAGGATACCACTACATAAGTCGTGATAGTTGTTGTGCACATACATATTGCATCACAACATACATTGTTGTCACATCAAACATCAGAATACATATATCGTCATACACCAACACAAGTGTATCATAATCGTCCCCCTAACTGGCCGTTAGGTCTCTCTAACAATAGATAGCCATCTAGTCCATTAACATGATATGGCCTTCATGGGGCTAAGATAAGGAGGTAGGGTGCTACAATGTTCCATTGTTAGTCGCATGTCTGGAATCTATACCATGTAAGAGTCAAATTAGCTTGCATGTTAATCGCATGGAGGACATCTCCATTGTCCCTTGGGCACTGCATTGAAAGGAGGTATCAAACATGACATATGCCATCCTCTTGAACTAGAATCACAAATAAACATATTAGCGGCTTCATGAGCTTATTCACATAACATACATCTCAGTATGCCCACACAACTGTCAAGCTTGGATTCATAATACCATTAATGTTTGGAAGATGACATGGCACACAATTATGCATATGTTCTTTTCAAATCACACCATCATGACCCTCTAATACCAAAACTAGAAGGTAAAACCTCACATATTCATAGAATCATATGACTGGCATTAACATCCAATGTGGTCAGTGCACTTTACAACAAATAAATATAATCATCAACATAAAATCTGTAAATTGAAGATCGATATCCATCTCCTCGGATGATAGCATTACGCAAAGTATCTCTATGTTGAGCAATAGTTAGGTTTTCAAATGCCATGGGCATTACTCTATGAAAGAGTTATGTCCTAATCCTAATCCAAACATTAGTGTTATCCAAGTCCAAAACTTCAGTTGACTCTTGATGAATTGCTGTAAGTAAGTCTAGATCTCTACCATATAATAAAAACTGCAGTGAGAATGACAATATAGATGCTTGCCACCTAAATGAATAACCCATGGCCAATCATGATAGCTGAATGTCCTAGTCTTCCATATGAACTTTCATCATGCCAATCTTACTTAGTCATCTCTTGACCGTCTAAACAACTCTCTTTGCTAGACATGTAACCTTAGGATGTCCTTTGAGGTTGTACGATGATTGATCAACATTCAATCACATAAAGCATGAAACTTGTCCAAAAACTCAATACTCTAATCAGTAAACATCTTCGTTTGTGCATCACATTGACTAAGCATCAAAGCTAAGAACACATAAATTGTTCCTTCATTTAACTTGTCAAGTAATGCCACCAACTCAATCCATTTGAA
This sequence comes from Marchantia paleacea, assembly GCA_014180765.2. Lineage (NCBI taxonomy): Eukaryota > Viridiplantae > Streptophyta > Marchantiopsida > Marchantiales > Marchantiaceae > Marchantia > Marchantia paleacea. The sequence goes on along the minus strand of MUAA02000086.1, from coordinate 1,857,157 downwards.
GAAATGCTCCACCATGACCAACACATATTGATGATGTTGTATAATCAATGGTAGAGGTCATGCAAAATGCAAGCTCCAACAATAATCAAGTCTCATAATCAATATAGGATGTAATTGTTGTGTAGGGGCATTGAATGATAAGTAAGCTATATTCAGCATCATTCCAAAATGACCTAACTCCTCATGAGCATGTTTGACTAATTGTGCTTTCTAAGTTGGAAGTGGAACAATAATGATGTTGCCATCTCTCCGTACTCAAAGAAGGTGTTTATCTTTGCATCCAAACTACCGAGCTTTCAGTAGCATTTGATCCTACTCCTTGACATTCAAAATGTCCCCCACATGTACGAAGATTCTCCAACACCATCTTGTCATCATGGATGTCTTGGCTTACCACAAACCATCCTCAGTTTCAACGCCCAAGGATAACATATCCACTCTTTGAGCCAAGAGACATTTCACATAGCTCTCAAGCGCCAACATATTCAAAAAGAAAAATGCATACTAATTTGACACCATCTCATCAATATAATCGTACCATTGAGCCCCGGTTTTGTTAACTTGACTTGTACATGGATTTTGACTTAATCCATCCGCATCATAGTTCACCACTCCATGTTTGTGTACAACCGTGAAATCATACTCTTGTAGAATAAGAGCCCATCATGCAAGCTTTCATCTAAGCTTGTTTGATTCCATCAACCATTTCAATGATTAATGATTAGTGATGAGAGTGAAAGAGTTTCCAAAAAAAATAACATCTGAAATATGACACCGTCCAAACATCTACCAAAACATTCTCATTCATAAGAATTATACTTTGACTCCGTTGCATTCTTGCAACAACTTGCATAAGCTACTACAAACTCCTTCCTCTCATCATCATGTTGGGTAAGCAATACTCCCAAACCCAACATAATCCAATCTGTATGTACTTGAAAGGAACGACCTCTCACTAGTTCCTCAAAATAGGAGCAGATATCAAACTTTCCTTGAGCTAAACAAAAGCTCTCTCTTGTTCATTTCCCCGATACCACTCTTCATCTAGCTTTGTTAGCTTTGTCAAGGCTTTGACAATAGTGCTAAATCCTCACACATATCGCCAATAAAAGTTTGCAACTCCAAGAAAGGCTTGCACCTTACTCACATATGAAGGTTGTGGAATACACAAGATTGATTCCATCTTGATTTGTTGAACTTCCAATCCTCCTAGGTATATGGTATGATCCAAGTACTCTACCTACACCTAAAAGAACTAACATTTTTCAAGATACAACTTGAGCTCATGAGCAATCAATCAATCATTCAAATAACTCTTGTAAATGTCTCTCATGCTCCACCACTATAGCACCATATACTAGAATATCATCGAAGTAGACTTGGGCACAATCAAGTTTAGCTAGGATCCTATCCATCACTCTTTGAAATTCTGCATATGCATTCTTCAAACCTAAATGGTAAGAACTTCCACTAATACAACACATCCTTGCCATGCAAATCAATTGGCTAAAAGGCTATCTTGGCCTTATCCTTATTTTGAATCCGCAATTGATGATATCATGCTCGTAAATCTAGTATACTAAAAACCTTTACATATCTCATCGCATCAAAGATGTCCTCAGGTGTAAGAATAGCATATTGATCATATTTTGTGTATCGATTGATAGATAGATTTTCAACACAAATACTTCTATCTATATAATTGCCATGTATATCCTTCTTGATTGACATTACTACAACAGAGTCATACTCTTCATATGATATCTCCACTAATCCAGCCTCAATAAAGTCTTGACATCTACTTTGGATCAAATCTCTCTCCATATCAATATATCATATGAGCTACAGAAGACTAGTGGATTAGTTTTCAAGTCAATCCATATAACAAATCCCTTCAAATAGCCTTAATCCTTCATACTGAAGTCAAAACAATTTTTGAAACTCCTCATAAACCTCCACATCCTATATCTTTCTCCTCTTGTCACTTTGGAACTAATCTCAATATTCCAAATCTCCTCCCCATCAACACTAGAGATAGAAAATATAGTATCTAGTTGCTAAACCGTTACCGGTTTGGTTCCATCCTTGTACGATTTGATGGGGTCTTCCCATCCCTTTTGTTATTATACTTTCTCGGGATGGTTGCTAAACGACAACCTCTTGAGCAAAAGCTTTTTCTACTCTTTCATACCAAGCTCCATTAGCTCAATGTGAACAATCCTAACTGTTAATATCCCAAGCTTATCGAGTTGATCGTACCTATGGTACAGATCTGTTTAGGGCTAACCCGAAATTAGGGTTTCCTTGTACTCACCCTATATATAAACAAGGGAAGGCAAAGCCTTCCTCATCTCATTCATGTACACTCTCTCTTGTCTGTTTGGTGTGCTCTCCTCTTCTTGGAGTGATTCCTGAAGAGTCGATTTCTCAACATGGTATCAGAGCTTGGTGGGAGCATTAGTTTTGTAGATTAGACATAGAGGAGTGTTGGAGATCAGTGAGGAGTGTGCTTCAGAATTGGAGGCTGTCCCGCTGAAGCGAGTAGATTGATGGGGAACCGTCTTGTGTTTTCTCAGAATCTTCAATCGCGTTTTCGGAGGTCAAGATGATCGTTTTTGACCTATTTCTGATCGCCAAACTTCCTAAAGGAAGTAATCTTGCGCAGAATGGTCGATTTTGGTAGCCATGAAGTTTTTGTGCGATTTGGAGTTGTTGGTGGTAGTTATCGCCTTTTCCAAAATCTTTGAGGAGCTGTTTGGAGGCCTAAACGAGATTTTTTAGAGGTTTGAGGGATTCTACCAAAGCAAAGGCTCTGCCTTAGCGCAGGTAGAAAATGAACAACGCTCGCCTCTGTCAGAGCTCCTACCACGAAAAATTTCAGCTCAATCCGAGCTTTCTTTGTCATTTCGCTTAAGTACTGCGCATGCGCAGAATCGCGAACATATTTCATTCTTTGTCTGCGGGTCAAAACAGGCACATTTCGCCAATTTCTGGAGTTTTACATGTTTCTTGATCGAGGTGTAGAGGAGCTGTTTTTCCGCCCTAGTCGCGGAGGTGTTTTTTCTGTTCATTTTGTGTCTGTGAAGGTACTTGCCGTGTTGGAGTCTTGATTTCCGCTCCTAACCACAACCATGGCAGAATCAGTGAGCATGATCATTGGAGGGAAACTCGACAAGAATCATTTCCAAACGTGGAAATTTCGAATGAAGACCTTCCTTCAAGGCCAGGGGCTATGGGAGCTTGTGACAGGGGAGGAGAAAGCACCAATCGTGGTTCTTTGGTGATCTTCGCAAAGGGAGCGACATTGCGTGAGTGGAGAAAGCGGTCGTATCAAGCCATCCACTACATTGCGCTCACGATCTCAGGCTCGATGATCGGTCACATTCAAGACTGTGACACACCCAAGGAAGCTTGGGACGCATTGTCACAGATGTTCCATTCGGGAACAGAAGCTCGGAAGCTACAATTGCTGCAGCAATTCAATACGGTCAAGAAAGGCTCGATGTGTGCTAGTGACTATGTCAATCACATCAAGCAACCGGCATCGCTTAGCATCTGTCAATGTTCAACTTGATCCGACTGTGATTATTGCTGCGACATTGCAAGGACTGCATGCCGAGTACAAGCAGTTCATTACGTCAATTTCAACCAGAGAACCTCTTCCGAAGTTCGACGAATTGGTCCCAATGATGTTGGGAGAAGAAGTGCGAATTCTGGGCAGTACTAGTGCTTTGTCCAGCCCGCAAGAATGTGTGTTTTTTGCAGGTTCTGGAGGTCGAGGTAGAGGTCGTGGCAGAGGAGCCGGATATGGTGGTGGTAGAGGTCGTGTGCACAACAAGGCATCCAACCAGCAAGGTGCGCCACCGGCTGCCAGAAGGCAGGATAACACCTGCAACTACTGTCACAAGAATGGCCACTATGCCAAAAATTGTTACAAGCGTCGAGAATGATCTGCGCGCTTGAATAGGGGCCATGTAGGCTGCTGAAGAACAACTACTCATTGTGATACACCAGAGTTATGCTACTTTTACACCTGATATAGATTGGGTGATCGATTCCGGAGCTACCAGCCACATGACGCCGCATCAAGAATGGTTTGCGTCGCCGACACTTTGTGGAGACTTCTCGGTTCATGGTGACCGGAGATGATACGAAGCATGAGATCAAGCATAAGGGTAAAATTCCGCTTGACATTCCAGGATCCAATCTTTCTGGAATCGGAAATGTTTTACATGTTTCTACTACGACTCGAAATCAAGTTATCGATGAGGACGGATGGTAGAACAAAATTTCCAAGTGCGTTTCAACAAAGATGAATGTTTTGTTGAAGACTCCACCGCTCTTGTTGTAGCTCGAGGTAGCAGAGTGCTAGACTGCTCAAAGCTAGATGCTTCTGATTAATGTCGATTAAACTTGACCAACTCCCCGCATTACACAAAGTGGCTTTGTAGTATCTGACATGGATATTTGGCACAAGCGAATTGGGCACATGAACTTTCAGAAACTGAAGACTCTTCCGAGTTCAAATCTTGTCACGGGTTTGCCCAACTTCACTTCTGTTCAGCCCACTGTAGTATGTCCCGCTTGTCAGTTCGGCAAGCAAGCTAGACAACCCTTTAAGGGATCAGGTAGGAGAGCGACCAAGCTTCTAGAGCTGGTGCACACAGATGTATGGACTTCTTCTCAACCAAATTTATCTGGTTTTAAGTACTTCATGTCCTTCATTGATGATTTCTCTCGCTACACTTGGGTTTACTTTCTCAAGAGCAAGAGCTCTTCAGATGTGTTATCAGTGTTCCAGATTTTCCACAAGTTGGTGGAAAAATAGTCTGGATAATCTATCCTTTGTCTACATTCGGATGGAGAAGGCGAGTTTTTATCTAGAGACTTCACCGCTTACCTACGTAAGCATGGCATACACGCCGAAGACTTGCGGTTATACTCCACAAATGTAATGGCATTGCGGAGAGGAAGAATCGTCACATAGCGTAAAGGCTGCTTCGCGCTATGTTGAATGAGAAGAACCTCGCCTATACCGCTCGCGCGGAAAGCTTTTCCTTTGCGGTGTACTTGATGAATCAAACTCCTACAGCAGCAGTTCATAACAAGACACCAATGGAGGTATTCATAGGCCAAAAGCCTGACTACTCCTTCTTGAAAGTTTTCGGATGTATCTGCTATGTACACATTCCTGATGAGAAGCGCAAGAAGCTAGATCCGAAAGCTGAGAAGTGTATTTTCCTTGGATATGCCTTGGAGATGCTATAATCCTTCCTCTAGGCAATTCTATATCAGTAGAGATGTTGTATTTGAAGAGTTGCAATCTTGGTATGCACCTGCGATTGTTCCGGTCATACCCACTCTTCCTGCTGAATCTGCACCAAGGAATCCATCCACTGTACCTTTACAGAGTGGAGTTTTTGGAGTCACACAGTCTAGAGTTGAGTCTACTGTACTTGGAGCTGCTACGGATGAAGTTCACCGAGCACCATCCAGACCGACTCCTAGACTTGCGGATCATCTTATTTTGCAACATATGATGTCATCACCACGGATTACAGGTATTCATCCGTTGGATGAAGCATCCCAGAATGACGTTGCTGGTACCTCAGATCTGAAGCAAGGGGCGACAAAACAAGACATCCGATATTGCCCTACGAAATCTGAGAGAGTTCGGCATCCTGTTCAGCGATTTATGCATGAAAGTTTCCTTGCTGATCATCATGCATACATGACTCACCTTCTTGATGAGCCAGAACCGAGTGCGCTTTGAGGAGGCGTGCACAAAAAATGAGTGGATTGAAGCCATGGAGACAGAACTTGCTGCACTTCGTCACCAAAAAACATGGGAATTGGTGGACTTACCTCAAAGGTAAGAAAGCGATTGGTTGCGCGTGGGTCTTCAAGGTCAAAGCGCCTTTCGGATGGCACTGTATCTCGATACAAGGCCGGATTGGTAGCCAAGGGCTACGCACAACAAAGATGGAGTGGACTACTTAAGAGACATTTTGTCCGGTTGCCAAGATGGCAACCATTAAATGCGGTGGTTGCTATTGTTTGTCAACAAGGGATGGCGACTACATCAAATGGACTTCAAGAACGCCTTTCTCAATGGTGATCTCGATGAGGAAGTCTACATGCAATAACCACCTGGTTACGAAGATCAGAAGTTTCCTTCCCATGTTTGTAAGTTGAAAAAATCCCTCTATGGTTTGAAACAGGCTCCGAGAGCATGGTATGAGAAGATCAATTCCTTTCTCATGTCTCTTGGATTCCGACTCATCCCTATACTGCATGAGATGAGGAGTTCATGTAGTAATGATTTCCATCTACGAAGATGATCTTATTATCACTGGGAACCATGAGGAGATGATTTCCCGCATCAAGAGTACCTTATGTTCCGAATTTGAGATACAAGACTTAGGGTATCTTAAATTCTTTCTTGGTGTGGAGTATATTACAGAGAAAAAGGATATGTGGCTAATACAACGCCAATATGCTTTAGATAAGCTTAAGGAGTTCAAGATGTCTGATTGTAAACCAATAGACACTCCTCTACAACAAGGTCTAAAGCTAGAGTTAGACGATGGAGAGTTACTTGCGCATCCCCTTTGTGACGCATGCATGGTTGGGAGTTTGATTTATCTCACTATCACTAGACCGGATTTGAGCTATGCCGTTGGTCTAGTCGGTCGCCCTCATGCATCCACGGTGCCGCATATGATGACGGTTAAGCGGATTCTCCGCTATGTGAAGTCCACACTTCATTTTGGACTTCGATCTGATTTGGAGGTGAAATTTGAACCTCGCATGGCTACACCGATGCTTGATTGGGCAGAGACATTTCTCGCGGGGAGATCCACGTCTGGATATGCGTTTGGATTTGGGAGTGCGGTTTGTGAGTGAGCTTCTAAGAAGCAAATCGACCGTGGCATCTTTGTCTTCCACGTAGGCGAGTATCGTGGTGCTATGAATGCCACTTGTGAAGCAGTTTGGCTTCATTCCTTGCTTTCTGATATTGGAGTAGATTATCCTAGTCCTATAATTATCCTAGCTGATAACATTAGCAGCATGATGTTAGCTAACAATCCTGTTTTTCATGCTAGGACAAAGCACATTGAGGTGCACTATCACTTTGTTAGGGAGAAGGTCCTTTCAGGTGTAGTAGATCTTAGATATGTACATACAGGAGATCAGGTTGTAGATATCTTCACCAAAGCTTTGCCTAGAGAGTCGTTTGCTACATTTCGACATTGTCTAGGAGTTCATGATGTACATTTGAGCTTGAAGGGGAGTGTTAATATCCCAAGCTCATCGAGTTGATCTAGGGTTGTTACGTACCTATGGTACATATCTATTTAGGGCTAACCCGAAATTAGGGTTTCCTTGTACTCATCCTATATATATACAAGGGAAGGCAAAGCCTTCCTCATCTCATTCCTGTACACTCTCTCTTGTCTGTTTGGTGTGCTCTCCTCTTCTTGGAATGATTCCTGAAGAGTCGATTTCTCAACACTAACCACTCTAGCTATTATCTCTTGAGCTGTATCATAAAGGTATGTAGTGGTAACCACCACTTGCTCCACAGAAAAAACTCCAATCATACTCCAAGAAGACTCTACCTCTCCTTCTCTGGTCTTGAAATCACACATATGGAGCACATGCGTCTCTACTTAGCCAATTCGAGGCTAAATAAACAATTTAGATCTATAGCTTGACTCAACATTTGACACATGATGCCTCTGACAATGTAGATACTAATTTAATATCAATACAAAATCCCATAGCTTACTCTCTTTCTTTAGTGTTGGGTTCCACCAATAGTTGCAAGTGAGAGTCCCATACAAATCAAGGTCCTCGATCTTTGTAGGCATGAAAAGCTTGGATAATTCAACAATACGGGTAATACGGCTCTTGGCTAACCCACAAGATTCACCATAATCTTGGTGACATGTCAGCAGATACTACTACTTGAAAGTATCTACCCACATCCAAAATACTCTCTAGTGTGAGTTGTGAAGGCTTCTACATTGTCATATGATTGTAATAAAACCTCTCTTGGAAGAAAGTTTGTCCATCATAGACGTGGACGATGTGCATGAGATCCTACTCTTGTTGCATCCAACAATACTGTTGGTCTAATCCATTACCTCACTTGATGTGCACTTGTCATCACTTGTGCACGTGGATCACCCAACAAGGAAACATTATTCAAAATGTATGCTGATGAATAGGTCTGTTCTGATTGGAGAGATCGTAACACACATAACATCTTCCAAAACATGCAAGAACGTGAATTTTATAGCTCATGACCATTATCAGGCCATGTGTGTTCCTAACATAGCCATCCTTCAATAACCAAATGTATGATGCAATGCCAAGCAAGGTCTTCCATTCCCCAACAACAAAATATCTAAAGGCAAGGCTTGTTTATATCCTTGAATTACCAACAAGGTAAAAAGTATGGATATTGTTGCACCAATTGTGCCACATAGCGTAATGAAATACGCCTCACAATCTCATCTCGCTCCACATACAAGTATCAATGTACTCGTATGCTAGACTACAAAATAACAATCAAACTTGTGTTGATCCCTCCAAACATTTCCAGCACACATATGCCCTCCTCTAGATACTTCCAAGTAACAGGCTTTGTATCTAAAGGTGACAACATAGTGGAAATGGGAATAACTTTCTTCGTCTTCTCCATTTCCATAGCAAAAGATTCACTCCAAGTCTAATGTATCAATTGATCTACCATCTATTGTAGTTGCATACATGAAATACCTAATGATTCATCGAACATGGATGACACTACTATGTTACTATCATGTCTAAGACTTGGCATGATAGTAACATTTTATGGCCAAGGATTTTCAGATGCATCCATGTTTTCTTCCAAAAAATCACCATGCCAAGAAACACAAGTACTAAAAACCGCAACATACTTCAAATCTCCACTTGATAAAGGGTTAGAACTGGTAATCGACTCACTCTACCCTTATCAAATAGCCAACTTGACCTATAAGAGGTTATCTCCTTTCAATAATCAATGTTAAATCCCACCTGTTATAACACTTCCACATCCACCAATGCATCATAGGACTCTGCAAGTGTAACTACATCACGTGCTCGTGTTGTAAAGCTATCAATGACATGATCTGGTTGCACTCTCACAGTGAACTCCATCTTGGTGATGTACAGTGGCAGTGCATCACTTGAACCTCCAAAAGATGTCTAAATCTGAAATGAATATCTCTTCACATCAATCTTTTGCAAACCAAGACCAATCAATGCATCCTTACCCAACATAAGTGATTGTGCATGAGAATCCAACAACGTCCGTTGAGGTCGATAATCCTTTACTAAAAATCCAATCAAACAAAAAACATCACTCATATTATTCAACATCATCGCACTTGGTAACACTCTAATATGCTCGTATGACGATCTCTCTAGTAACTCCATCATTTGAGCGGCAGCAGCTTGCCAAGTTCCACTAGTAGTTGTCATGATCCCAAGATCAACACTACCAATGGTATCAATAGTAGAAGTAACCAACACATTCTCTTTGCTTTCGCAAAGGGTGGTTGCCAATCGTAATACATGGGATGATGACACCCCCAACGCCAATAAATCCTTGGCTAAGAAAACATGAGAATGAATAAGAGTCTTTGCCGCACCGAATATTATGCTAGATGGTTTCTCAAACGATGTTGATGGTTGGGGCCTATTTGCTACATCTCCAAACATTGGCTTGCACTGTAACAACTAAGGTTCATATCCAAAGTAGTTTAAGTGATACTTTAAGTTCATTTCCAAGAGAATAAGGTATCCTAATAACCCAACCCGGAGAGAAAATCAAGTTTATGCTTTTTTAAATAACTCTAGATCTTGAAGTTTGAAGAGCATTACAAATACAAGATCAAATTTCCCTTATTCAGACTAAGTCTTTAGATACCCATCAATCATATTGAATATATGATAGATTATAATTCAAAATGGATGATTCTTTTTATTGATGGAAGGGGATCTCTCATTTACAAGATGTATGGCCAAGGCAAAAATCCGGTGAAGTACTTTCGGATGGACTAGTGTTAGTGATAGCTCATGGGAAAAATCTTGGGTAGCTTCATAGGTATTTGTTTATAGTTCATGCTATCAATTCACATCTCATGCCAGCTTTTTGAGCTCTTGTTCTATCTTGGTTAAACACTTACAGTCCATAGAGAACACATAAAGAAGATCCCTCTTCTCTAAAACTACTCATATTTATACATGGTCCTAACATTTATTTTTTCGGCTTGTAAAGGAGTGATCAAACTCCCAACAGTAAATCTAGAGTGGAATTTCAATTACATGTGTAATTTTGTGCAATATAATGGATGGATAATGGTTCGCTAATCAGAATAAGTGGATGCGTGCTACTTATTCGCATCACTCTTCGGATTGTGCATGTCCAGAGTCTTCAAAAGATGCATAAACTCACATGTTTATCACTGGTAGTGAATTACATCACATTCCCTTGGGAACGAACTATAATTCTTTACAAATGGCAAAACCTTGTGTAACTTGTCTGTTACACTTACTGTGAAATATTGCCTACATTGATTGCTCTCTTCTACTCTCCTAGGAATTCTGTAGATTGTTTCATTGCATCTCCACCTCTCTAGTAAACGCGTCGATTCCTAACTGCATCTCTTAGACATCCACATCAATTTCTTTTTGATAAAGTTGCATTGCTTCTCGGAACTCCCGACCCAAAGCCTTGTACATTTCATTTCTCTTTTCCTTGCTATCACTGGGATTCTTCATCGCTACCATCAACTTCTCTAATTGATGCGCCTCTTCTTCATCACACCAAATGAAAAGGTATTATGTACACTTGTCGGCAAGAGATTCCAAATGAGCCAATCTTTTCACGTCTACTTGATTGAGACACTGCTTCAATTCTCTCACAATATCCCGAAGCTCCAAGTTTTCCTTCTCCACAAACCATATTTCCGCTGCTTTAATCTTGCAAACGTCATCATAAGCTTGCTTTGAGATATGCACCTCTTTCTTCGCATCAGCTTTCTGCTTGATTAGCCGTTCCACATTATTGGTGAGCTACCAAATCACCTTTACTTGCTCATGTCTTCCATGATTTGTATTAAATCCATATATCCATCCTCTTGAGGGTTCCAACTATGCATATAGCTAGGTCCCATCTCATTCAGTTTCATAAGAACTTGCACAAGCACTGTTTCCACCTTCTGTGATAACTGCAGCAACAAAGAAAGAGGCTCAATAGTTTCTTTGGTTGCCTTGATCTTTGGTCTTGATAGTCAATTAGGCGTTACTTTTTTAGTTCTCTTCAATTTCTTCCTTATTCGGAGTGAACTGATTTGGAAGCTCTTCGTGCTATAACTTTGCTTCCGCTTCCTCGGAGTTTCCACCATTCCCTCAGGATCCGAATCTCTCTCCTCCACATTAGCTTTTCCAAAAGGTTCCTCCTCTCCTTGATGAGTGTTGTCCAAACTCTGAGTAGAACCGCTACTTGTGTCTTAAGTCTCAATTTTGATACCTGATCATCCTGAGTCCGACCAATATAGGTGCCGCTCTTTTGACATCAGCCACTCCATCCTCGAATACATGTGCATTAAAAAGGGAGAGAAATAGATCACTTCTTTGTCTTCCTCTTGTAGTCGGATGGTCATTGCTTGTACATTGCATGCAAAAATTTCACCCCAATTTATCCGAATAAAGCCTCCCACAAATCCTTCTACAATTTAAACTTTGTGCATAGTTACTTACTTAGTGCGTTGAGATGAAAATAATTGATTCAAAGTAAAATCCTCTTTTCTTCTCAATCCATCTTTGACCAACTCAATTTTATATCCATTTATTCCTTTTCTTTCTCTAGGGTTGAACCACTTGGTCTCATCGAATGATGGATGTGACAACTAGAGATAGTCCATCACAAAATGGGAGAAGGTATTTATGGATTTGTAAACAACTTAGGTCATGAGGTATGTATTTTCATATATGACGGGAATTTCAATTCGATGCTAACCATCCTTTCATTCTTGTTGAAGAATTCCATCCATTGTTGTACTGATGCATCAATAGCCAACTTGATTGATATCAGGATCATACCACTTGAGAATAGATGCATGCAAGAGAGCATCTTTCAATGTTTGAAAGGTTAACTCTTGTATAGTTTTCCATCTCCATTTTGATCTTTTCATAGCATAGATATTAAAGTTTGAGCAAGACGGGAACAAGCTTTAACAAATTTATAATAAAATTCGATACTAGAAAATTCTTCAACTAAGTTTGATGCTCTAGTGTTGTCCATTTCTATATGGCTTTTATCTTCTCAGTCATCATTGGATTCCCTCTGCTGTAACTTAATGATTTAAATAATCTACTTATGACTTGTCAAATTCATATTTTGAAGCTTTGGCACATAACTCATTTTCTTGTAAAATCTAAAGTACCTCTCATAAATACCGTCTATGAACTTCTAAGATTTTATTATATATCAAAATATCATCCAAAAAGATTAAAACAGATTTTTCTAAATAAGAACAAAAAATATTCCTCATCAATCCCATGAATGTTGGAGGTGAGTTAGTGGGACCAAAAGGCATCAAAGTGACCATAGCTAGTACAAAAAACTATCTAGTGAACATCTTTATCATCTATTCAAATCTAATCCTCAAATGTAATTTGATAAAATACTTCATCCCTTGAAGTTGATAAAACAAATCATCCATTCAAGCTAATGAATACTTATTTTTCATTGTTTATTGATTCAACCCACAGTAATCAATGCACAATCTCATATTCTCATCCTTCTTCACAAACATCACATGTGTTTCATAAAGTAAAATGCTTGGTTGTATGAATCACTTTCTCAATATCTCCTCCATTTGAGCTTTACATTCCTTCTACTCGTCTGGAGCCGAATGATATGTTTCACCATTTGTTGATTCAATTCATGATAATCATTGCACAATCTCATACTTCCATCCTTCTTCTTCATAAACAACACAGATGTACCATAAGGTGAAATGATTGATTGTATGAACCTTTTTCTCAATATCTTCTCCACTTGAGCTTTATATTTCTCCAACTCGTTTGAAACCAAACAATATAAAGCTTTGCAAGTTGGTGTGCTACCAAATATCACCTCGATCTTGTGATCTATATGTTTTTTAGACGGCAATTTGGAGTTGCAAAGAGATTCAATAGGATCCTGAAGGACAAAACTATGAGTATGATTGCTCAAACTAATCTCAAGATGCAATTTTGGGGAGCAACTTTGAAGACTACTAACTAAATCAGAAACAAAAGTCATGTTACAACAATGAAGTCCATAACACCAAAGGAACCATGAAGTGATAAGAAACCTGATCTTATCATGCTGAGAGTGTTTGGATGTCTAGCTTATGCTCACATAACAAAGGAGCATCAGAAGAAGCTTGGAATGAAAGTTTCAATATTCATCTTCATTGGTTATGAACAAGAACTAAAGGGATATATTCTCTTTAATCCAAAAACCAAAAGAACAATTCAAAGTAGGGATGTGTTGTTTGATGAGGAGAATACTTGGAAGAACATGAATGGAAAAAACAGTATTGCAAAAGCTGTTATAATTGTTATACCTATTGTTGTATTTGTGGTAATGGTAGTACTACTTGTACCATGTGTTGGTGATGATAGAGCTAGATCATCATCCCAAACACATGTTCATATTCAAGAAATTCGGATGACAAGTGGTCTTGAAGTTGGAAATCAAGTGGTTCTTAATGAAATAGACATAGAAGAGGAGGTATATGGATTCCCTTATGTCAAATTTGGGTCATCTCCAATGCATGACTATGTTAGGAGAACATGGAAGCATGGAAAATCTCAACAAGTTGTTGAAGTTAGAAAAGCATATGGAGTTGGTCCTAGAAGATCCAATGGACAAAAATCTCAAATACATGGATTAGAGATTATTACAAAGGTTTGCTTATATCTCAATTAAGAATGGTATTGTCATGGAGCAAGCTATATCTACTTTTGAGGACGACGAGACTTCTTCATATGTTGAGGCAGCAAATAGACCAAACTTGAAGAAGTAAGAATAAGCTAAACATGAAGAGAAAGGATCTTTTGAAAAGAACCACATCTAGAAGATGGTGGATCTCCCACTTGAAAGAAGAAAATTTGGATGCAAGTGGGTCTTCAAGGTGAAGAGAGGAGGCACTAGAGAGATTTTGAAGTACAAAGCTAGGTTATTGGTCAAGGGGTACTGTGACCTCCATGCTGACTCTCACTCAGGTTTACCTCCGATGGCTTTTTGGAAGCTCATCATGAATCTAGAAGAACTTAGTCCCACCCTATGACCATGACCCTATTGCTCACTCTTACACAAACTCTCAATGTCCAAGCTCCATTATGCACATTATCACCATGAGTAAGATATCACTCAAAAGGAAAGGGATACTTTGGTAATCAAAGTCTTCATTGAATCAAGGCTCCACTCCGAACATGACGTCTCCAAGAACCAAGCTCCCTAAAACTAAGATCACCACACTATCTTCTCCCAAAACTAACTTCCATTGAAAAAAACTACTTGAGAGGTGCTTCTCAACCTCTCTATTTATACTACTTAGAATCTTACTCTAGTAACTACAAGTAATCACCATGTAACTTCCTCTTACCAAGTTTAAACGATGTAGAGATCACAAACCCCAATGAAAAGGGTACATGGCAACATGCAATTGGTCCACTTGGATCTTCTAGAAGCCCAACTACTCCCTAATTGACTTCTAGTGTGCCAAGTCAATCTCGCCCCTAGATTTAAGGGTCTTCACCAAGTCCAACCAATGAAAACTAGTCCAAGTCTAGGAAAGTCAAGATACCCATGTGATGGAATCTATTCCTTGATTCCTACTAAACAACAAAATAGTTGTTCTCATCTACCACACCAAAAGTTACTCTATATTTTCCTCCAACTTAACCATAACTAGCTAAACATAGTCATGACTAAGATAAACTTAGGCACAATTTAGATATTCTTACATTTTATCCTATATGTACAACCCTGGGTCTTACATTTACCCCCGGACCAAGATTTCACTTCGTCCCCTCGGAGTGAAAGAATCTGATCGTCGATGAAACGGCTTCAACTTGTGATTCACCCGGTCAAAATGTCGTCCTCCCAACTCCTTCAAATCATAAGTAAAGTTTCCCCACACCTTGTGAACTATGAAAGGACCAAAGTACTTTGGAAGAAATTTCTTTCTTGCTCTCTTATATCTAATGGAGTCGTAAAGCATTACCCAATCAACTTCTTTGAAAATCTTCATCTTCTTCGTCCCAAGTCGATTATCATGATACTTCTTCTGCAATTGTTGAGCCCGCTCCACACGTACCATGGCCACAGCTCGAGCCTCCTCCAACTCCAACAGTTGTTGACGTCTTGATTTGATAGCTTCTACTCCATTCGTCCTCTTTAACTTCCGTTGGATAGTTAAGAAGGTCGTCAAATCAAATTGAATTGGAAGCTTTGACTCGACACCATATACCATACGGAAAGGTGAGTACCTTGTTGATGTCTTCCAAGTCGTCCGATACTCCCACAAGAAAGCATGCAGCCTCTTGTCCCAATTTTGCTTGCTCCCCGTCCATGTCTGCATCCTTGGCCAACATCATGCAAAGCGTATAGTTGGTTTGCTCTGCCAACCCATTAGCATTTGATTTGTAGGAAGTAGTCACCCGTGCCTTGATGGAAAAATGACCTAGCATGGCTTGTATAATGCTTCCAACAAACTCACCACCTCTATCAGATACAATTTCTAAAGGGCATCCGAATCTAGTTATTATCCTCTCATACATAAATATACCCACTTCTTCCTCACTAGTAGATTTTAGAGGTCTAGCTTCTACCCACTTGGTTAGATAATCTGTAGCTATCACAATGAACTTGTTACCCCGAGGAGTAAGATTCAAGGGTCCTACAAAATCTATTCCCCATTTCTCAAAAGGACCTAAAATAGGAACTGATGTCAAAGGAGGGGTTTTCATGGACTTTTTAGCAAAAGCTTGACACACATCACAACTCTTGCAAAATTCCACACAATCTTTGAAAATGCCCTTGCAATGATAGCCCGCATCTAGGATCTTAAATGCGATTACCTTTCCTGCAAAAGTGTCCTCCACATACCGAGCCTTCATGAAACTCCTTCATAAGTTGAATTGACTCCTCCCTTCCAACAGCCCCTTCCGAGTAGTCCATCTGCTCCTTTGATGAAACAACACGTCCTCTATGATGGTATAAGGTTCACATCGCTTCACCAATGCATTCCTCTCCCGTGAATGCATGCCTTTGGGAAACTCTCCCTTCGAGATGAAATCCCATATCCCCTTGTATTCACCGGTACCTTTGTTATGGTGTCCATCATCGCTAAATCCTCATCTGAAATGTATCATCCACCTGGTTGATCTCCTTCCTCATCGCATGCTCAAGACATCAAATCAAGATTGGCATGTTTCTTACCAGGTCGATCCTCAATGATGTAATCAAACTCCGCCAGTAACAACTTCCATCTGGCTATCCTACCCTCAGCATTAGGCTTGTTGAAAATGTACGTCAAAGCCTTGTGGTCAGTAACGATAGTAAACTTCCCTCCCAAATGGATAGTGTCGAAACTTCTTGAGTGAGAAGATCACAGCTAAAGCCTCCCTTTCAGTCATTGAATAGTTTCTCTCAGCCTGCACCATATGTCTACTAGCATAAGCAATTGGATGATCATGGCTATCTTCATCTAACTGGCTTAGAGTGCATCCTATAGCAATGTTTGATGCATCCGTGTAGAGAATGAAAGGTTTACCCCAATTTGGTTTGGCTTAAATAGGAGCCGTTACCAACGCCTTCTTAAGAAGTTCGAACGCCATAGCTGCCTCTCCATCCTTGAGGATTAAATCATAATCCGTTCCCTTCTTCATGTAAACCGTCAAGGCATAAGCTTTGTTGGAGAAGGAAAAGATGAACCGTCGATAGTATCCCACCATTCCAAAAACGCCTCAACTTGGTCAACGTCCACCGAAAAGGTAAGTCGAGGATGCGTTTCACCTTTTCTGGATCCACCGCTATCCCATCCTTGGAGATGATGTGCCCTAACAACAAACCTTCCTCACATCCAAAAATGCATTTTTCTGGATTGAGCAAGGCCTTGGCTTTCTCCAACCGTTGTAGAATTTTGATCAAATGATCAAAATGATCCTCCTTTTTCCCGTTAACACAAAAATCATCTATGAAATCTCGCACAAATTTCCCAATAAAAGGTTCAAACACCTTGTTCATGAACCTCTGAAAAGTTCTTTGGAGCATTACATAGACCAAAGGGCATTACCCTAAAGGCAAAAAGTTCCCCATGGCGTGGTAAAAGTGGTTTTGAGCTGATCTTCAGGAGCAATTTGAATTTGGTTATAACCACTATAACCATCTCCAAAACTATACCACTCATGCCCTGCCACCTCCTCTAGAATCTCATCAATGAATGGTAAAGGATAGTAGTCCTTCTTTGTGACAAAGATTCAACTTCTTGTAATCTACGCATACACGTAGCTTACCATTCTTCTTCTTGACTATCACAATAGGAGAAACCCATTCAGAATTCTCTACCTCATAGATGAAACCCGCATCCTTTAGCTTGTTGATCTCCTCCTTGACCACCACAGCCGTTGGTGGATTTATCCGACGTTGCTTCCGACGCATTGGGCCGAGCCTTCTCCTCTAACTCAATGCGATGAGTTTCTAAGGTTACTTCCTTCAAATCCTTGTAGCTAAAGGCAAAGACATGGATATATTTTCGAAATATATCCAAGAACCTTGACTTCTCCTCCATAGTAACCTTGGGACCAAACTTGAGAGTGGAGAGCCGTCGAGTTATCTCATCTTCACTCATCTTCATCTTGTCGGGATCTTTCACCACCCCCTACCTAGGAAGTAAATCCATTGCAAAGAAGAACTTGAACTTGAACATCATCGTCCGAGGTATCTTCAGATGATGTCTCCTCATCGATCGACATGTTGGTGTCAACCTCTAAAAAACTGCCACTTTCTTCACTCTCGGACTACGGTAATCACTGCACGCCTATCCGGTGCTCGAGACCGCTCCTCCGCCACTTGTGAGAGGGACCTTCACTCGATGGTTTTTCGCCCTATACGAAGGTAACCCTTATGCCACCGATCAGTTGTCCTCACACCCTCAACCAAGGTCTTCCTAACAACAAGTCGTAGCTAGCCTCCTCAAGCACTTGAAAGGACAACAAGGTTTGAACTCCCATCACACTTACCACCACCTTGTCCACCACTCCAATGGGTCGCACCTTTTGCTTGTTGGCCATCCCAACAATGATGTTGGAAGGTCTTGAAAGCTTCATCCCCAACTTCTTCAACAAACGTTCTAACATGGCATTCACCGCAGATCCACCATCCACTAGTACATCCGAAACATCACGTCCATTAATGCGTACTTCAATCTTTGAAGCCTGAGTGCATACCTCCGAGGCAGCGGCATCCACCACTCCTACTCCAACATTCGCCATGGAAGCTTTCCCCTTGGATCGTCGCTTCTTGGTTCTTTTGGAGCTTAGGCCTCCCCTCAACTCCTTTCTTATCGTAGGATTTAGAGCAATCAATTGGCCAACAGTTATATTGGCTTTTTGATTCCCCACATCCTCCACCACGTCGTATTTGAGCCGGGGTAGATGAAATGGAGAAATCATCCATTCCCAACTTCTTCCTCGGTGCTCTCGGTTGACTCACACCACTGGATCGAGTGCTCCGGCTTGATTGATCTACCATTGAGATGGACTCCTCTGCAAATCTTGCTCTCTTCTTCTCATGTGCAAGAATATCACCTCTGGAACTTATAGAGCTCTCTCCCTTCTCAAACGTGCACTGATGAGGAAACACATCAATAGACGCTTCTCCCTTATCCTTCGATTGACTTGGAGGCGAGTAGAATTGTTGTGTCTAACTCCATCATGTTGTCAAGGATTAGGACAATTTCGTTGGAAATGAGGACCTCCACAACTAAAGCATGAAACTGTGAAGTTCCCTTGTGGTGGATTTCCTTTTGGAGGATAATTCCCATACCCTCTAGATCCTCCCCCTACATTCTGATTCCTCCTCTCCCATAGTTGTACTACGTTAATCTTGAGATCAGCGAGTGTTTTACGTGATAGATTTCAACTCATGGTGCAAGTCTACCCTTTGGAGAATTTACTACTTGCGTAGCAACAACAAAAGAGGGAGTTGCCATTCTAACCACAACAGGTGGTGATGCTTCTCTAGCCACCAAGCTAGAATCATCGTCTTCTATGCTCTCCTCCATTCGAATAGCAATGCGAATAGCCTCAACCTTAGAAGAAGGCTTTTCATATCTCACCTTGCTTCGAATCTGAGGCTTCAAACCTCCAATGAAGTTCTTTGTCAACATCGCCACAATCCCCACCATGGTTGGCTTGACCTCATCTCCACTCTTTCTCAACACCACACGAAAACGTGACTCCAGCTTCTCCGTTCTCTCCACGTATGATCTCACCTTCTCACTCTCTCCTTGCTTCAAAAAAGGTGACTTCACACATCACTTCTCGTAACTTTCATCCGGAAGAAAGTTTTCAACAAGATTCTCCGTCAAACTCTCCCAAGTGTCTTCCTCCACATGCTCCTTCTTGTACTCATTGTACAACTTCAATGCAGAATCCTCCAAGAAGTCGGGCAAAAGGATAGCCCATTCGGGTTTCCTTCTCTCATTGTTTCCTATACATGCCCTCTTGAAGTCTCTCACAAAAGATTCTACATCTTCTTTCTCTCTCCCATAGAACACCGGAAGCTTCCCCATTTCCAACTCCTTTTGTCGTTGTTGTTGGAAATTTATACAGGACTCCCTAATACAACACAAACAAAACTAGCTCCATTCTAGAGTAATTCATCAATGGCAAAATGAACGGAATTGGTTGGTCCAAGATTGCCATGGCTCTCTCCTCTCCTTAACACACTATGAGCCTTACCCTCATCGACATCTTCTCGATCATTCTGAAAATGATCTCCATCTTCAGTTAGAACTTGAGCCACCTCGAGATTTTAACTTTTTGATATCTGCACTCAATTTATCTTCAAAGCCCTCCACTAGTGACTCCAACAAAGCTTTCATGCCACTACACTCGTGTCCTAAGGGAAGTCCGGTCACTCCACAATTTTCACAATAGGTTCCACTCTTGGATTCATGGGGAGATGATGGTCCTAGATGAAGGTTTAGCTCTCCCACGTTTCGTCTCTCTCTCAACCTCCGATCTTTGGTCCTCAAAGGACAACTCACAAGCTTATGTCCCTCCTCTCCACAATAGAACCAACTCTCACGTTTCGCTCTTGGGGAACTTTTTAGTGTCCTCTCTTCAAACTCCACTCTGAACTCCCTCGTGTTCGAATCTGCTTTAAAACAATCACGTCCAAATTTTTGAGGTATCTTAGACAACCGGATCTTCCAAAGAGGTTGATCTCCCATTTTCCAATGAGTGTCAAGTCATCCTCACTATGCAAAACACCCATGCACTAACTCTCTCGAAATGTATTTCAAGTGCAAAACGTATCCCATCTACTACTCTAAAATCAATAAAATTCTCGGAAAAACTTTGGAAAATAAAGTGTTCCTCCCAAATACGCACTATAGCACTCTCGCCTCATCCCAAACAACACTTAAGTAAACAAAATGTACAAAATAGCTTCCAAGCTATCATATAACACTACCGGATACACAAATGGTACATTACTATGCATCATGATCTCGGTTTGCTCTTCCCCCACAGTTCTCTCCATATGAGTTCTCATCGTTGCGCTCTCACGGGCAAGAAACTGGATTCGAAACATCTCTGCTCCTTCTAGATTGAGGTCCCGGCAACGGAACCAAAAATGTGACCTCCGGGCTGACTCTCACTCAGGTTTACCTCCGATGGCTTTTTGGAAGCTCATCATGAATCTAGAAGAACTTAGTCCCACCCTATGACCATGACCATATTGCTCACTCTTACACAAACTCTCAATGTCCAAGCTCCATTATGCACATTATCACCATGAGTAAGATATCACTCAAAAGGAAAGGGATACTTTGGTAATCAAAGTCTTCATTGAATCAAGGCTCCACTCCGAACATGACGTCTCCAAGAACCAAGCCCCCCAAAACTAAGATCACCACACTATCTTCTCCCAAAACTAACTTCCATTGAAAAAAACTACTTGAGAGGTGCTTCTCAACCTCTCTATTTATACTACTTAGAATCTTACTCTAGTAACTACAAGTAATCACCATGTAACTTCCTCTTACCAAGTTTAAAACGAGGTAGAGATCACAAACCCCAATGAAAAGGGTACATGGCAACATGCAATTGGTCCACTTGGATCTTCTAGAAGCCCAACTACTCCCTAATTGACTTCTAGTGTGCCAAGTCAATCTCGCCCCTAGATTTAAGGGTCTTCACCAAGTCCAACCAATGAAAACTAGTCCAAGTCTAGGAAAGTCAAGATACCCATGTGATGGAATCTATTCCTTGATTCCTACTAAACAACAAAATAGTTGTTCTCATCTACCACACCAAAAGTTACTCTATATTTTCCTCCAACTTAACCATAACTAGCTAAACATAGTCATGACTAAGATAAACTTAGGCACAATTTAGATATTCTTACATTTTATCCTATATGTACAACCCTGGGTCTTACAGTACAGTCAAAAATCAGGCATTGATTACCATGAAACCTTTGCTCTAGTAGCAAGGTATGGCTCAATGGAATGCTCTTAGCTCTAATAGATGAGAATGATTGGGAAGTAGAGCAATTGGATGTCAAGACAACTTTTCTAAATGAAGATTTGGAGTTGGAAATCTACATAGAAACCGGTGTGCAAGGATGAACCTTCCAAGTCAATGCCATCCTTATTTTCATCATAATTGTGTTCCAAGATCTTCATCCATATCTTTGCATCATAATTCTGGTCGTGCACTCATCCCGATCATATGTGCCGCTTTTCCTCAATGTACTTCCTCGCACAACTCTAGACATACGAAATTCCATCTCCATGACAAGAATGATCCTCCTAGGTTCTTAAGTCGCATCACCTCCACCAATGTCCAATCCGCCAATAGAATTAATGGTCTTATTCAGTTTTAGTTTTCTAATTTTTGACTAAAATTTCTTTATTATTTTTGTAACATTTTTATAGGATATTAACTGTTTATAGCATGAGCTTCAACATCAGCTGACTGGGGACGTAGCCAATATATATATATATATTCCCCCCTTTCCCTTCCCTTTCCCTTCCCCCAGTTATCCCGGTCTTCTTGCCATTTGCTTGGCATTTTGCATACATCCTAGCTATATTCAAATCAGCACCTTAAAGTCCCATATTCGTATGAATTTTCACATTCATGCCATCCAAATATAAACATTTTATTATCCAAATAAAAAAATTAGACTAGGTGATGGATTCCTATGTCCCTACATGCATCCCCCTCTCTCTAGTAGGTCATTTAGGAGGCATGGATGAGGTATTTAGTGCCTCATACAATGTGAATAACGGAGGAAGTCTAAGTTGTTGGCCAGCCTCTTGTCTTTGTTGATTCAACACCACGGATGCTCCTCTAGACTCAATAATTTGTGTTGCACTACGAGTCATAGCAACTTCACATGGTTGTGCCGCTGCGCACAAGTCCGACTATCCATGTTTCTCCTCAATGAGACAAAACTTGCGGACCTATAGACTGGGTGAGTGCTTGTGGTGATGGCAAGTTTTAGATTGCATGTGTGTTAGCATCTTGTGATGCCTCGGATACCTTCTATTGCGGTTTCTGGTTCTAGTTAAAGACATGTTACTTCAGGATTGTGGAGATGATACATTAATGTTACAATAGACATACATCCATAGCAAAGTGTGGTATCAACCTTGGCCTTTGAGGCTCATAGAAGACTCTGATTTGGTGTCATAGGGTGACTGAACTTAGCTTTGTGATATCTTGGAGTGTGTCCCCACACCATTATTGTGGGACATGGACAATATCTATACAACCACCAAGGGTCCCAGAACATATTTGAGTATAGTTGATACCATTAAGTTGGATGACTTCATACAAGAGTTTGACTCATGGTGTGATTTACAACAGATACATAACTCTACGTTGTTTAGTCCGTTAATGGCTTGGGAGAGATTTGGAGGGTCCGCCGATAGATGATTATCATGAGTTTCAGCGTGAACACCATGAGGAGATTGAGTTTTAGAGACAATATTGGTCTCAAATCCACATCTCTATTATTTCGTGTATAGTGTTTGGTGATGTAAGTTCATCCTATGTATCTGACACTGATGGATACGATTGGAGCTAGTCAAAGTTGGGAAGAGTGTAGAGGTCCCAATCTTTAACCCTACTATGGAATTCTTTGCAAGGTTGAGGAGGGACTACTAGGGGGTGAGGAATGACAAGCTATAAGGCTTGCAAGAGTTCCAATTGAAGACTAGGGAGAGCCTTTGAGAGGCATATACTCGAATGTATTGGTTGATTAGTATTATCCATGGGGTGACAGAGTCACATGCAATCCAATATTGGTATGGGATATTGGACAAGGAGTTGAGATGTAGAGTGAGAGATGCCACCTTACTACATGAGACATCACCTACATTGGTCATTGTGTTTTGTCTTTCTGAGCTTACTGAGCTCAACATGTAGGAGAAGAGAGTGGTGACTACTGGGTTTAGCAAGGATTCACCAACTTCATCAACTCCTTCACGTTACCAGTCTACAACACAAACCCAAAGTGGTTATGGTAGACATGTGGGACAATCTCGACCATCTGGACTTAGTGATGAAGGTGTGGGATCAAGACCATTGCCATCCTTTTTGGGTCAACAATAAATTGATGGGATGATGTGTTGGACATATGGTGGATCACATCACAAGAAGGATTGCCTTCAAGGTCGAAGGGTGGATCATGTTGGATCAAAATCATATGAGCGTTGTCACATACATGGTCACATGATTCATTGATGTTTTGATTTCCATCTAGAATTATAATCATCGAGAGTTGTCATGACAGTACAAGGAAAAGGATGAGGAGTTCAAGGTGGCAAGGGTGATAGTAGAGGACCAGCCCTTAGTCAAATATTAGCCCATGAGGCTAGTCATGAGATGAACATGACATTTCAATTGGAGCAATTGGAGCAGAAGATAACAAGTATGGTTATAACCCATCAAAGGTCAGATTCTAGAGTTGGTGACTCTACATCATATGATGGAGATGTTATAGAATACATCCGCAAATCCAGCCTTATTATTGGCAATACACATGAGTACTAACACTCCAAACAACAAAGCATCAACACCAACACCAACAAACGTGGTGCACAAACAAGAAGCCAAGTTGGAGGTATATCAATCACAAGAAACATCAACAATAATACTCCATCTCAAAAACATCCATCAAAGGGATCAAATCAACCCAACTCGAACTAATATAGCCCTAGGAGGGCATTAAAAAATACTAAAACTCAGTTTTGAAGATCTTCTGCTCTCTAGATCAATAATATGACATTAAAAATCCAATTGCATAAAATATTTCTCAATTTCCTTGCTAACCCAACTTTTTTTATGCAAACGGACATAGTTTGAAACTTCTGCTGGATTTCAAAAATCTTCAACTCCAATTTTGAACCCCTAAACGTCAAAACTTATGCAATTTTGACATAGTCAACCTTGAGCTTGTCTAACCTACCCCCATCACAAGATACTTTATATCTTCTATGCCCCACCAAATTTCAGATCAAACTGACACTTTATGATGTTGATTACTTTTTTGATCCAAAAACTTCAAAACACCAAATCTTGGACTTCAAACACTCTATCCTAAATCTTTTTTGGCCAATCTCGATTATAAGCCTCAAGGTAAGTATGAGCATCAATCCATTTCGTCAATTTTTAGCAGTATTTTTATCCTTCAAAATTTTTGATTCGAATTTAAGCACTCAAAAAAATACATAAATTCAAAATTGATCACACCAACTTTGAATCGACTTTACTTCTAGACCGTCACCATGGTCTTCACTCCATCAATGACCTGCACACTCTAGAGCAAAAAGATCAAAGCTATCATCAATCAAAACTCGCCAAAATAGCTTCAGCGCTCAAAGAACTTAAATTTCTCATCAAAGAATTCAATTTGAGTTTTTGAAGTAATCTTTTCTACTCTCAAAACGTCCACAAGGACAATCCGCTCATAACCATTACAGTCGAGCTAAACCCACTTTGTGCTTCAAAGAATCTAGGTTCTCACACTAGCTACTATCCACCATAGCCACACTCTAAAAGGCTCAACTTCTAAAACCGCACCCCAAGGAGCCCTAATTCAAAGCCCTAGGTCTCTTAAGGGCACTATCAGCCCTAACGGTAATTTCAGTTCGAACTGGGCTAATTGCACTATCGGCTCTAACTGATGTATCTGATCTTGCATGTGTGTATCCACTTAACTAGGTATGTCACTACATAAGTCGTGACACTTCCGGCTAATACTTCAATACCTCTTATGGTACTATGTTGTCTATGGATGGATGTTAAAGGTATAAGAAGAAAGAGTCTCCTCAGTAGAACTAGTCATAGACAAAGGATGAAGGGCTTGTGATGCTATGTTATACTCCTAAGCTTGCCCCAAGATCCTACACTATTGCAATCAATTTGAATATGAAGCATCTAGTGGCTGAATCTAACTCTTAACATATATGGTCCATACGAATTCCTACAATGTAGCCCAATCCCTTGCTTGAAATCTCCAAAATCTAATTTGTATCTCTTTATGTCCATCACATCCCCTTGTATAACATGGACATCATCATGAAAGTAAGAGAAAAAAAAATCATGCTAACTCATTCCACATGCCAAACGATCAAGCGAAAAGCCCATCTAACCTTGTCATGGAGCACATGAGGAAGCATATGAAATAAACATGAACATGAGAATATAGTCTTCAAAATCCCTAAAATAGAACCTGACTAGTATGCTAACCACTCCCACAACCCGTTCGGTATACCTTGAATGATAAACAAAGGGATCAATGTAGCCTATGTGATCCCCAAGGTGACATATGTCGATGTGTTTATCCACATCACGTATGTATCCCAAGTTGTTCAATCATAATCTTTGTGGATCTTTCCCTCATGGATCTATATCCCTTGCGAGGTAAAGAGTTGATGACACACCGGACATTGTGTATTACGCACCGCTCTAAGCAACGCCATAAGGAGAAGTGAAACCATAGCTAGCACAAAGATAAAGATAGTGATACAATGGACTCAAGCATATATCTCCTCACACATGCAAAATCACAACCCGCTATGAAGAAATGTAAACTATCAAAACCCTAAAATCTAAAAATCTTTGTAACTTTCTATTCCGATTTTCATAATTTTCTAACTATGTTTCAATAGAACCAAGGCATGAAAAAGAAGAGATTAGGATTTTTAAAAAAAACCTAACACATCTATGGGATTTGAGAAAAATCACCGAGAACTCTAAAAATAATACATTCATTAATCTTTGTATACAATTCTCTATAGTGTTCAATTTAGATATGAATGTAATGGAAATAAAAACATGTTTATTCACTTTCAACTTGAGGCTGAAAAAACTTTAGGCTAATTAGTCGTCCTAACCTCTCCCATATAAGAGTTACTATCTCTCACACATACACACAAGTTCTTTTAGCAGGTCAATTAGCAATGAACTTTCTATATGTTCATCTAGGGAAATTATGAAACCTAACATTATTGCGAGGATAGGAAGTACAAATTTTTTCATAAAAAACACACTAGGTATGAAATGCACGGATATGGCCGGATAAATTTGTCAGAAAAGGGCGCACCACATGACAAGTGTGACTAGGAAAATTATGAAATTGAGTATTAATGCTTAGATCGAGAAGTAGAACATTCTAGACAACTTTAGTTTCATGGGTATGGAATGCATTTAGCGCTTGGAGATGGATGGATTAGGGATGTTCGCACACAAGGGAGCACATCTATTTTTGCATTCGATACTCACGGAGCACTACAATGTGATTAAACTCAACCACAGATAAGATAGAGTTCGTGATTTCGATGTTCGTTTCAGTCATCCTGTTTCCGCTAGATTGGACTTTCTAGACCCTTGTGTCAAGGAGAGCAATTTATCACACGAGTGATCGGCTATCTGTCTACTTGGTATAAGTTACTCCGTACCACTTTGGTGGTTTTCGAATCCCGTAAGTCGCAGTTTCCATGTTGTCACAAAAAGAGAACGAAGCCGTGCTTAACTTTGGCTTTCCAAAACCGGCCAATACACCGCACGCCCACGTGTCGGAGAACCTGTTGTCTAGCTGTCATGCAAAGGTCATCTAAATGCCCACCTGGATGGCAACAGAGATGGATATATGGGATCGACCCATCGCTCGTAGACGAAGACGATTGCGACGACGACAAAAGCACACGACAGCAGAGACTGCCTCTATTACTAGCACTATATTCTAAGCCCTTGGGCCAATGCGCCGCTATTTCGTGTGGAACAAGACAAACATTCCGCCGGGAGATTATGATTCATGACCCCAGACAGGACCGGTCAATTTACACTGGGGGGATTTTGACTTCGGCTGGGTACAGTAGAGTAGAGCGAATGGAGACGAATCCCAATCTCACTCTAATGCTTGTACTTGGCGCAGACACTGATGCAGATCCGGCCAATTCTGTTGTTGTCGGTTGATTCCAAAGAGCAAAGTAGAGATGGATCAGTCGTGCTCAAGCTCGCTCGTGCCGGTGGTATCCGGTTGAAGTTGAATTCGAGGAGGTCAGAGCAGTGTGAGAAAAAGGGATCCTGGTTCCAATTATGGCTGAGGGTAGCCCAGGCCTTGGTCGTCATCAGCTAGGACTCGTGGATCTCGAAAGTGAGACTAGACAGTATATGGCATGCAGTAGCTGCGATTACTAACGTGAGTCCGGAACAGAATGCTCCTCTTCCAAGACTTGGCTTTAGTGAGAGAAAGTTTGACGGAGTCTAGAGCAATCTTTTTTTCATCACTGCTCTGCTCGGTCGTCCTCACGAGAACGATGATGGCACACTGTACTGCGCTCTGACCTGTTGCGTTGCAATCAGATCTGTGGTGGACCTGATCGCAACTCCTGTTCCAATCCGGTAGATCTCGTGGTGGTTGCTTCCATAATATTGTAGCACACTTCTGAAACTGATATGCCACGATTTCCCGCCCAGATATAAATTGAGCCACTGCTCTTCGCATATCGCCAAAGGCTCATCGATTTCATTCACATTCGGAGCCCTGCAGCTATTCGCGGTCTCTGAGCCATACAATCGTTTGATTCGGAGCAACATTCACCTGGCGCTGAAGGTGAACGATCGGGCATGCAGTCACCTCACCAAAATCATCGGGTTCCTGTTAACAACCCGGTCCGGAAGAGGTCGACGTCGGCTTTCAATTCGGTGGGCTCAGCCTGTGCTTCGAGTTTAATGATTATCTGGAGCATGTAGCAACCTCAGAGCTGCCCATGGGCTCGCAGTATATGATCCATCCGCTGTAGCAGTTACTGCACGATTTGCACTAACTTCCTCCTTCGTTCCCTTGAGATCTGAGGGTGGGTGCTGAGCGAGGCCGGCCCTTTCTGTTGGGGAAGAAGATAGACAGGCAGAGAGACAGATTTTGTGCTGGAGATTTGGCTGCCTGAGGAGGACGGAGATGAAATGAGACGAGATTAGCCGTGGACGAGTATGTTAAAGGTGCAACCGAAACTACATTCGGTACGACACTTCCTTCGTCACTTCTTCACGGTGAGCCATTATTCGGTTACCAGCTCGGTGGAAAGCACGATAGCAGACTTCCAAATGGAAGGCCTGCATGGTCGAGCATTTCTGAAGTAGAGGGGTCAGGCTTCATCGTTCTCACGTAAAAGCGTGAGAACGTACGCTGTGAGCGGTCTGACGAGCGTAAGCCCAATTTATTACAGCAATGGCTTGGGCAGAGCCATGGAAAGTGGTACTTGGGTGTGTGGCGTTTACAATTTGGTGGATCCTCGCAGTGTTCCCTGCGGTGCCATGTCTACCCATAGGGAGGACTGCCGGATCTCTTCTGGGCGCCGTGCTGATGGTGGTATGCCAAATTGTGTCTCCGGACGATGCCTTCAAGGCCATCGATCTTCCCATCTTGGCTTTGTTGTTCGGGACCATGGTGCTCAGCGTGTACCTGGAGAGGGCCAACCTGTTCAAATACTTGGGCGGCGTGCTCGCGTGGAAGAGCCGCGGGGCCAAGGACCTTCTGTGCCGAGTTTGCATCCTCTCGGGTCTGTGCAGCGCCTTCTTCACCAACGACACCACCTGCGTGGTGCTGACGGACTTCGTGCTCAAGATGTGCAAGAAGGAAAAGCTCCCAATGCTGCCGTTTCTCCTGGCGCTGGCTTCCAGTGCCAACATCGGCTCCGCGGCTACGGCGATCGGGAACCCGCAAAACCTCGTAATTGCGGTGCAAAGCGGAATCAGCTTTGGAAAATTTATGAGGGGCGTCATTCCCGCTGTCGTGGTTGGAATTGCGGCCAACATCGTCCTGCTGCTCCTGTTCTACTGGAAAAATCTATCCTCGGCGCAGCTCGACGTCGAAGAGGCCGCGGCGTCGAGTGAGGATCAAGCCCTCGGCGAAGACAAGATCATCAATGAGCTATCGTCTGTCGCTCCTTTGGAGATATCGTCTCCGAATCACCTAGAGCCCTCGTCTGGTGCATCTTTCGTGGACGGAGGAACGGAGGTCCGCGGCATTCACGTGCTCGGGCACGCCTCTCCGAGCGCTGGCCGAGACCTTCATGAGAGAAGGCAAGGCATGCAGGCGCCGAGTCTTGCAGAATCTCCTGAGCCTCCACCGGCAGCTCTGGAGATCGCGACTGGTATGACTGGAGTGACAGCTAGAGAAGCTGTCAGTCTCCGGATGCCCAAGAGCTTACTGTCTTGCCGTGCGAGGACGCGGTTGTGGACATCGTCCGTGTACTTGGTCACGGTGGGTTTTCTCGCAGCTCTTCTGGGCGGATTGAATCTTTCCTGGTGTGCCGTGACTGCGGCCGTGGTGCTCATGATCCTTGACTTCTCCGATGCCGGACCTAACTTGGAAAAGGTAAATTTCTTACCTGATAGAGATTCCTCTCGCAGTCGTGAGATCATTGGATCGAACCATTCGGACTAGAGGTTCACATGAACGGACGATGAAAGAAAGGAGGGAGGGCTAAGTCTTATGGCCCTGCGCAGGTGTCCTACTCGCTGCTGATATTTTTCTCAGGAATGTTCATAGCTGTCGAGGGATTCAATAACACGGGAGCCCCCGGAGCGCTGTGGGACGCCGTGGAGCCGTACTCGCGCATTGACAATGTGAAGGGGATGACCATCCTAGCCCTCGTTGTCATCCTTCTTTCGAACGTTGCCTCCAACGTACCGACTGGTGAGTGACGCCATACTCACTTGCAATCACCCACCGTCGTCGCAATCTCCTCTTTTTACAACTGTCTCCGGATCAGCTACCCAATATCTAATGGATCAGTCGCCACGGCGAGCTTGTTCTCGAGCAAGCCTGCATGCATGCTGTTCGCTTGCACAACTTCGTCGAAGCTCAAATATCGCATCGGCGGTGAATTGTTCCCACCTATGAGTGTTGGATTCTCAGAAAAAATCTAATCAGAAAGAACGGGCCAAGGTGAAGGTGAGTATGACTGGGAGGGAAAATTGCGCATC
The DNA here is from genome assembly GCA_014180765.2 of Marchantia paleacea. Taxonomy (NCBI): domain Eukaryota; kingdom Viridiplantae; phylum Streptophyta; class Marchantiopsida; order Marchantiales; family Marchantiaceae; genus Marchantia; species Marchantia paleacea. The sequence goes on along the minus strand of MUAA02000086.1, from coordinate 1,826,329 downwards.
CTTCCTCTCACTTTCCGTGGCCATGCATGCGGCAGGGTGTTGTTCGAAAAATCAGTCCAGCGCTGCAGCACGAGGAGCAACTCCGGCGGGGATACGTTTGATGGTGTAGCTGAACAGAGATCATGATGAGCATCGAGCTCCAGGTGATTGACTGCTGCTGGTTTATGGTGTGCAGTGCTACTGCTGGGGGCGAGGGTGGCGGCATCGGCGGCGTGGTCGAATCCGGCCAACGTCACGAAAGCCTGGCTGATCTTAGCTTGGGTGAGCACGGTGGCTGGAAACTTGACTCTGCTGGGTTCAGCTGCCAATCTCATCGTCAGCGAGCAAGCGCGAACGGCCGACAACGCGTTCAATTTCTCCTTTTGGAAACATTTGCCCTTCGGTCTGCCGTCCACTCTCATAGTAGTCGCTGTCGGCCTTCCTCTAGTCCGAGGAGGGTAATCCGTCTACTGGCCACGTAAGTTCGTACCTTTGTGGACGGACGTTCTCCCGTCTCCTTTTGAGAAGCTTACGGCATACTACTACCGTACTTCGTTCTGCGGCTGCTGAGGATGGACTCCGACGGAATGGCAAATGGGTCGACTGTGGGGCCGTATCCGTCGCCGTTGAGGTGTCGGGAATTTTGACTCTATGTGCGTTGTGCATGCAAATGCACCTGCAGGTTTTCTCCGATGGCGTCCGTATGTCGACGGTCGGATCTGTAACGCGATGAACCTAGTGGGACAGATACTATAGAAACTGTCAGCGGTTGCCCCGGGATTGGCATCTTTACAACGGCAAGTCAACTCTCGACACCCCTTTGGCGACAAGTGGGTAACATGCAAGTTGGCACGAACGGCATTACTTAGTCACTACCACGTTCTCTCAGGGACCTCATGAAGGGCACACGGCAATTGTCACTTTCGTGTTTAGATCCGTCAATTACCCAGTTGACACTCATCAGGCGAAGATGGATCCTGAACTTTAGTGAGAATTATGGGAAAATTAGCTACTCCGCTGCTACTATATCTAGTTTCCGCCGTTCTTTCGTACTTGATTTAGTAGTGTTTTTGCTAGGATGAATATTTACAATGTACATTTAATATGAAGCATTCCTGGAGCTAAGCATTATTAAGGTGGCATCGTTGCTCAATTTGACAAATTTTATTTATTTTTTGGACAAGTAAATATAGAAAAAAATGGGATGAGCCCATCAAGTAGTATTTGGATGAAACCAAGTGTGTAACATGATGCTAGGTACCAATAGTATCACAAAGTGAAATATGTCTTACTACACCAAAAATATCCCAACTATCTACCTCAAAGAGTTTCAATACTACATCACGTTATTGTTATCACCATGCTACTACTCCACTAAAGCAATAGATACATGTTGATTAAAATAGGTTATACAATAAACTAAAAAAATGTTATACTTTATGTCGTCTAGTATGGTATGTTCTTGTGCACTCAATTACGAGCATATCAAATTGACACCGACTCAATGGTACCAATTGTACTTGAATATCATTTGGGACCCTTGGCGACCCCATAGATATCGTCCATGTCTCATAACAACGGTGTGAGTACACACTTGTAATTATTTTTAGTTAGTGAGAACTAAAGTAGAGGATACGCAAGGAGTAGATAGATAGTCTTGAGTTGACTATTAGCGGAATATCTAAAGGTGTCACGTCAGCAATCCATGTGCTCTTTAGGTTGTGTTTCTTGTGTGTTAGTTAGTGTGTTAGTTGGAGTACACGTCAGCAATCCGTGTACTCATAGGGATGTCTGCCATGTCATCAATCCACGAGGAATTGAGTGGATGGTGGTTGTGTAACCTTATCTAGTTTGTACCTTTTTGAGAACTATATATGGAGAAAGAGAAACCATTGAGTGATCTCTCAATGTGATCTCTTGAGCTATTCGAGTGGTCTCTCCTCACTTTCCTAGTGTTACAATGGTATCAGAGCGAACTTGCTCTTTCCTTGAGTGTGGATTACCCCTCTTGGAATAGCAAGATCATGATGATAACTTTAAGTACTTGAGAGTTGTATAGAGACTCGTACAGGTCATTGATATGCATGTAGAGTAAGGGGGAAAGGGAAAACTGTGGGCTGCTGGTATGGATATGCCTGAGAGAAATCCTTTACCAATCTTTCCATTTCCCAATCTATTTAACATCCATATTCGATTCATGGAGAAGGATTTTTTCAGAGTGTAACTTGTGGCGAATTGGGGTGTAGATTTTATGGCTCGAGTGATGGCATCACTAGTACCAATGATACTTCCAATTGTCAGTTATGAAGAAACGTGGGATTGTACCATTTACATTCTAACTGAATGTTGGATGGATTTGAATCGTGAACCATCCGCACCGGTTCCGTTCAACACCTATGTAGAAATTAGAACAATTTACCGACATAAGAGAGTATAAAGTGACTTTATTGTTAGGAATTATGATGAAGAGTACTACATAGGTGTAATAGGATCACCTCGGCCTTTTGTGATTTCTATTTTGAGAGATTGGATTGTTATTATACTTACATTGTATTATTTTGAGTGGTGGAGAAGCATGGAAGCATCAGTTTCTATGAGTGAAGTTCTAAACTCAATCATGATAAAAATGAAAGAGTTAAGAAAAGCTATTGTAGATAGACATACAAAGCAACAAGCCATGGAGGACAAGATCTTTGCATTAGAGAGTGAGAAGGTAGAGAAAGTAAGAGTTGGTGAGATGGAAGTGGAAACTCCAATACAAGAGACTCAATCCTAACAGCAAGCGACTGCTATTGTCAACGAAGAGGCAAATAGGAGATGACTTCAAGAGATGGAAGATCAAGCCAATCTCTTACTTTGTATGGAAAAGTCATGTAAGGTGGAAGCCTACAAGTGCAGTAGAGCCATGGGAGTTTTGGATGGATGGATCATGAGGATGAATATACATCTATCACATTTTCATGTTTCTGATTTTATTGCAGGAATGTTCATGCGGTCTTACCTCATGGATAAGGCTCTTACATGGTTTACTACATGGGAACGAATGCTTTCAGAACGAGGCGCTTCTATTTCATAGAGTGGGATGCAAGAGTGACTTCTTCAAATCTTTCAAGCGGTGGATTCCCTTCAAACCGCAAGAATGAAGTTGTGAGATTTGAAGAAGAAATGAGTCATACATGAATACATTGAAGAATTTCGATATCTTCAAGTATCCATTATGGATATGAGTGGAGCAGAAGCCTTAGATGTCTTCAAATGAGGTCTGAAGGAGAGAGTGTGAAAGGAGGTGATGGTAAGTAATCCATCCACAGTGAATGAAGCAATTGCAATTGCTCAATGGATTTCGGGTACTTATGGGATCACACACGGTGAACCATCAAGCAATGTCCGAGAACCACTTGGCCCAACACCCATGGAGTTGGGAAACCTTCAATGTAGGGAAGGATATGCACCACCACGAGGACCACCACCTAGGTATGGAGGTGATAATCGTCGATCATTTATTCCAAATTTGCCGGATCTTCCTGCAAATAATGGAACGGTTAATCGAGGAGGAATGGGAGTTCGTGACAATCGTCAATGCTATACATGTGGGAGGATAGGTCACATTGCCAATTTCTGTAGAACTTGATCAGGACCATCCGGAGGAAGACCTATGTTGCAAAGGCCTTTCAACAATATGGAAGGAGTGAAATACGACAATGAAGACGAGATCTTGGAGGGAAACGAATATCACCAGTAAACTTGCCTCGCAGCCTTACTGCTTCCACTAAACGAAAAAAAGGCGAGGTCGGAAGAAGACAACGATTGAAAGCTCATGGAGGGAGCAAGAAACAAGCACGATTGATTGTCACAGATGGGATGATGGACACAAGGTGAGAGTCCTAATTGATCCTAGAGCAACAGAAAACTTTCTATCACGATCTGTTGCAATGAAATTAGGATTGATTTTGATGAAGGATGTGAATGATGAAGTGGAGTTGCCAAATGGGCAAACTCAACCAATTGAGACATTAGCACTAAGTGTACAACTAGCCATAGGCGGGTACCAGGAAGAGATTGAATGGAGAGTAATCCGATTAGCTCGATATGATGTCATCTTAGGAATGCCATGGATGGAACAATACAATCCGGAAGTAGATTGGAGAAAGAAAGTAGTAAAAAGTAGTGGATGGAAGATTTACGAAGATAGAAACATATCTTAGAATAGAAACTTACCTCTCTTTGTGATTGATAAGACTGTCATTTCTAGAGGTGATGTATGTTTCTTGGGACTTATAAGAGATGTTGCTGGTTCTAAGAACAATCTTTACATTCCGGAATCATCGAGCGATATTATTACAGAGTATCAAGATGTCTTCCCAGATGATCTACATGTAGGATTGTCACCTAAGAGGCGTGTAGATCACAAAATCGAGGTGATACCCGGAAGCACTCCAACGTGCAAAGGTCCATATCGTTTGGCTCCAAATGAGTTGGAGGAATATAAAGCTCAAATGGAGGAGATGTTGAGAAAGGGGTTCATACAACCAAGCATTTCATCTTATGTAGCCCCCTGTGCTGTTTTTGAAGAAAAAGGATGGGAGTATGAGATTGTGCATTGACTATCGTGGGTTGAATCAACAAACGGTGAAAAACAAGTATCCATTACCTCGAATGGATGATTTGTTTGACCAACTTCAAGGGCAAAAGATTTCACCAAACCTGATTTGAGGAGCGGGTACAACCGTATTCGAATTGCTGATAAAGATGTTCAGAAGATAGCTTTTTGTACTAGGTATGGTCACTTTGAGTATCTAGTGATATTTTTTGGTCTCACTAACGCACCTGCCACATTTATGGGATTAATGAACGATATTTTTCGTCCTTATTTAGATAAATCTGATATTGTCTTTTTGGATGATATTTTGGTATATAATACAACCTTAGAAGATCATATAATTTACATTTCCGGAGGCATCCAAGTTTTGCTAGAGAATGAGTTATATGCCAAAGCTTCAAAATGTGAATTTGGCAAATCAGAAATAGATTATTTATAATCATCGAGTCCTGACAGAGGGGAATCAAGTGATGAGTGAGAAGATAAAAGCCATACAGAAATAGATAACACCAGAAAATCAAACTCATCTAAAGAGTTTTTTAGGTCTTACGAGATTTTATCGCAGATTTGTTAAAGCTTTTGCACGCCTTACCCAAGCCTTAACATCTATGCTAGGAAATGGTCAAAAATGGAGATGGGAAACTGCACAAGAGTTATCATTGAAAGATGCTCTCTTGCATGCACCTATTCTCAAATGGTATGATCCTAATCGACCAATCAAGTTGGCTACTGATGCATCAGTTACAACAGTGCATGGAATTCTTTAACAAGAGTGAGAGGATGGTTGGCACCCGGTTGCATTTTTCTCCCGAAAGTTGATGGCAACTGAGCAAAACTATCACACAACTAAACAAGAGGAGTTAGCCATTGTTCTGGCCACGAAACATTGGAAACACTACTTGGGATCAAGGAGTTTGTAGTAGAAACCGACCACAAACCATTGGTGTATTTGGAAACTCAGAAAGATCTCTCCAAACGACAAATTCGATGGGCAGAATGGCGTCAACAGTTCAACATGAAGATAGGCAAGAAACAACTTGTAGATGTTCTCACGCGGATGCTGTGTATCAACAACATCACAGAGGTGAAAATCCAAGTTGATTGGTGGTCTCAAATGATGGCAGCAACAAAGATTCTCAAAAAACGGATTCGAGATCACATATATCCAAAAATGAAGTATTTGGTTCAATGGAAAAGGATATCCATCATATGAATCAACTTGGGAACCGGCAAAGAACTTAGCCAATGCACATTTGATCGTTCAAGAGTTTGAACGTGTAAGCAACGAGGACGTTGCATCTTAAAATGAGTGAGATTTGTAACCATCTTTAGTTAGTGAGAACTAAAGTAGAAGTTACGCAAGGAGTAGATAGATAATCTTGAGTTGACTATTAGTGGATTATCTAAATATGTCACGTCAGCAATCCGTGTGATCTTTAGGTTGTGTTTCTTGTGTGTTAGTTGGAGTACACTTCAGCAATCCGTGTGCTCATAGGGATGTCCATCACGTCATCGATCCACGAGGAATTGAGTGGATGGTGGTTGTGTAACCTTATCTAGTTTGTACTTTTTTGAGTACTATATATGAAGAAAAAGATATCATCGAGGTATCTCTTAACTTCAGAATTTCTTGACCTATTCGAGTGATCTCTCCTCACTTTCCTAGTGTTACAACACTCCAAGATATCACCAAACTAAACTTTTTCAATGCTCTACATAAAGCAAATTTTTTTTTCGCAAATAGACACCGTTTGAGATTTTTATAAAATTTTGAAAATCTTCAACTATAACTCAAACACCTAAACGTCAAAATTTTGCAATTCTGACTTTGTTTTACCTTACCCATCTTTAGCTTGATATCTCTACCCCGCACGATATACTTAACATATTCTATCACCCCCACCAAATTTCAGATCAAACAGACATTATATGATGATTTTATAGCATGTAGATCTTATTTTCGACCCAAGATTTCAAAACATGAAATTTTGAATTTGGAGCACTTTTGTTTGAAATTTTTTTTTGTCTATGTTTTATGCCCCAAAATAACTATGAGAATCGACTCACTTTGTCAATTTTCAAGAACGCTTCCACACTTCAAAATTTTGGATTCGGATTTAAGCACTAAAACAAAAAATTCAAAATTGATCACCTTCAAATCAACTCTACTTCTAGATTGCCAACAACGCCCAGCACACTCTACTCCAACATATCAAAGTTACCATCGAATAAAAGTCTCCAAACAACTTTAATGCTCCAAGAATTCACGATTCTCACCACATAATCCAATTCAAATTTTAGAATTAATCTTTTTTATTCTCAAAATGTTCTCAAGAACACTCCGCTAATAACCATGGAATAAAAGAGAGGTTACATGAGAATCGAACCCACTTTGTGCACTAGTTACTCTCCACAATTGCACATCAATGAACCCTGATTTGAACTCTACCCTTTTAACCCTGCGTCTACTACCGGCACTATTGACAATTCCAATGTTAATCGCGCTAATTGCCAAATCGGCTCTAACTGCCTTGCATGCTCAAACCTACCTAACTAGGGGTGGTGAAGTAATACATAATCCAACCTATTGACAATTCCAATGTTAATTGCGTAATAGGCTCTAACTGCCTTGCATGGTCAGACCTACCTAACTAGGGGTGGTGAAGTAATGCATACCAAGATGCACTTGCATGTAGTAAGATATTCATGTTATAACATGTTGAGCATGGATCCACAAATACCATATGTTGCTAGGTATCTCACTTTGTACCTATGCATCTCAAAACCAGGGTCGCGGATACACAACTTTATTCATATCTGCTTCAAGGTTCAAAAAAGATTCGTACTCTTAGGTCACAATCTCAACCCACTATCTTTCACGAAGTCTTCGAGCTCCCGTTTTACAGCTCGGCAGAAAAACAGTCCTCAACGACAGTTCTTCAGACTTTACACTTCGCATAGACAGAAATGGGCAAATACGTGAAACTTTCATAAGAAGCTCCGATCGATTCACACGCATTTTGACTATGTGCGTTCACTTCCTTTTCAGAGAAGAGTCGGTCGTTATCGACATGATCGAGAACAACAGAACACAATATACATGGACCGGCACAACAACACGATCAATACTGTCACATGATTTTGACCTTCGAGGAAGTCTTCAGGGAACAATTCGATGTTTGCACTGGCGATATAACGTGAGAGGCAATAATTTAGGGTTTAGTTGTCTGAGGCAACATAATACGCTCAAAAACTCGATTAGCTCAATATCTTGTGCGATGGCACCGTCTAATTACAGCATGAAAATTCGCTCAAGTACATCAGAATCTGAAGTCCAAGTGATCGCCTCTTGCACAATGCAGGGAATACAACATACAAACACAAAACCTAGAGCACCTTGTTAGAAACAAACAGTTCCGAAGACACAGTTCCCTCATGTACCTGCTGACGACAGACGTCAATGGGTACTCAAGATTAAAATAAGAGCCATTCTCTTATCCACTAGATTGAACAAAAGCTACATCCTTGACAGATCTCAAGGCAGAGTGGAGGAAAAGACACCGTGACCAAATGGTCGACATATCAGCGAACCTTTGCTGAGCATACCTCTGAAGTATGAAAAAATTCCACTGACATCCACGAGAACTAAACGCCCAGCCCTTGTTATTGTAGCAGAAATCTGTATGCCGATTGGCGAAAAGTATAAACGTGCAAAGGATACTTCCAACACACTGACCCTGCCATCTGTGAGTACAACACGAAGGATACAAAAAGCATTTGAGAACAGCTTCTAGATCTCTTGCACCATACGCAACGACGACCATAGACATCCGTTGAATCCAACCATCATGGGACGCGAAAGCTGTTATCATAAATCAGATCTATGAAACAGTACATGTGTCAAACGAAGAGAACGGCATAACTACACGAGAATCAAAACAATGCTTGTTTTGATTCTCGTGGGGAGCCTAACGAATAACTTTTGGTTAAAAAACTCAAAAGAACAATAGCATTTCGTAAACTCAAAAAATTCATTTTGAGAAGGGAAAAGAAAGAAAATGGTTAAAGCGAAACTGCTTGAAGTCGAAGCACAGTCGGGATTTTCTTTATCCCACCAAGCTTTTTGCATGGTTGAAGATATTTTTGATATATAACACTCATATCAAGAACACCTAGGTTATTCTGGTGTCAGTCCTGCGAGTTCCTTTCACATAACTCTAACCAATCTAGGTCCGCTTTGAGCAACAATGAGGCTATGCTACAACTCAGGTACATTTTATCTTGAGCTCAGACTACTCCATATGGAGCGCTGTTTGAATTTATAAAATTTATACGGTACAGATTGGAGGGCTGACACTAAACTGGTGACTTCGGAACGTTCATCAACAACCAAAATCCAGAGCATAGCTCCGATTCCAGCGAATTTTGCACAGCAATGAAATGAAGACCGCCAACTTCGTCTTTGGCAGCTTGCCAAGCGATAGCTTCCTGGTCAGCCTGTGGACTTCTCCGCCAAAAAGCGTAACGCCATCGATCGGAAACTCCACTTGACAGGATCAGGCAGGACCGCGACGTATCTACATCTATTGAGGCAATCTCCAGGGCGTTTGTCCATGCTGCCATCACCAAACAATACAGGATGTATGAACTTTTTTGATGAATAGACTGTATTAAATCGTACAGACGAAGTGCTCAGTAGCATGCGAAAGACCAATCATTAAATTTCCGTGTACCCCTTTCTAGTGTGAAAGACCAATGGACAAAACCCAAAATGAAATCTGATACAGTTGAACATGACCGGTTAAAAAAAAAAAACCACAGGTCCAAAAAACAATCTTATGTATCAGCCGACAGTACTTGGACAAGGTTTCACGGTAACAATACCCAAAGTGAACATAGCAAGAAATGAGCAAGAACTTTCTTGAAGATAGTAACAAGAGTAGAACCTGCAGGGACGACAGGGTAAGCAGATACAAAATGCAGAAATGGGAACAGAACCGCACAAAACAACCAGACCAGGGTAACATGCATAAATAAAAGTCAAGTATAAAGCAGAAAACAAGAGACGTAATGTAAAACACGAAGAGTCCAAAAGATGAACTGCAAGAACAGAAAATTCCTGAGAGTTGCATATGAAGTCCTCATCAGGGAGAACAAGTGCAATACGGACTGATCTACACATGCGTACGGAAGTCCAGGAACTATCAACAACCGTAGAGTGGTGAGCACCCAATCACCACCGCTCCCTACTGACTTCATCGGCACCGTTGAATTATTTCAACGGATTTTCGCGTCGAGTTTCCACGGAGTTACTTGCGGACCAGCGTACGGTTAGCAAGCACGAGATTGAAGCAAAAGAAGAAACGAAATAAGAAACCCACATGGTTAAAGCGAAAAAAATCAAGGATAACCAGGCCTTCGGGGCTGTAACCGAAATTAAAAGATGTGGCATACACTGAAGCCTTATTGGTATCTGCAGATCCAAAAGCAATGACTTGAACGTATGTGAATGAAGCTTGAAGCAATAGAATCAAATAAAGTCGAGGTCGATGATCATCAGCAGGAGCAATTATCTTTAGTGCAGAAAGAGCAACATTCAGCAAATACCCAACTCACAATCCGGAAGAGTGATATTGAAAGGTACTCAGCAGGGAACCCAGGAAGGGAAGTGCTAGTGTAGATCCACGATGCTGAATAGGAATCTAGAGACTGTAATCAATGGAGAAAAAGAGCGTGCATCTATCCGCTCCCGCTACGTATATGTATGTGTGAGAATTGTGCACTAGTATGGACACGCTGAACAACAGTTGAGAAAAAGTAGTGAATGGTACAAAAATAATAATCTGACTTGTCCAGAAAGCTGATTACCAATCGACAACAGCAGTAGGACTTAAGAAACATAGAAGTAGAGGTAAACGATGACTGCTTCCTGTTTCCTGCTTCCTTGATAAAGACTCTTCGATTGGAATGAGTAAGATAACTTCGAGCAACCAATCTGTCCACTGTTCGAAGACATACGAGGACATTCCACTTCGTATAAAGTTGCAACAAAGCCAGAGTGACAGGGGACACGAACCACAAACGACTGAAAGTTCAAAGGTGAACTCTGCATGTACACACTCCAAATGTGACTCTCAACCTTGAGACCAAGCTTAAAACGTACTGGCTACAAAAGTTCAGAAACCGAACTTCGAGTCAGTGTTTTCTTAATTTTAGGATTCCCTGTCGTGTACATAACTTTAGCCCTTTAATAAAATACACTGTGATGAGACAGTAATTCTGAAAAAATTACCTGCAAGAGGTGTGGCTCTTGAAGATGCAACCGCTACACCGGGAATCATAGCATCTGGAGGGATATTGATGCCTAGAGTTTCCAGGTCCAACGTGCTTCCAAAAGTATCACCCCTTTCCACTGCAGCCATCTCTTCAAGCACACCTGTGCAATGAGATATCAATCCACAAGCACGTTAGAAAATTTACCTCGAAAAGTTTAGTCACTTATGGTCGTTATGTTTCCTGCGTTGTAAACGAAGGTGAGCAATATGTTCAAATTAGCGTCGCACCGTGAACTTCCAACAGTAAAAACAAGACACGAGAAAGCACAACCGATTCAGGTGCGTGTTCATGTTTTAAGAATCCACAGTTTCAACTACACGTGACAGTCATCCAGGCGACATCACCGTCTAGAGTACCAGGAAAGTTGTTAAGAGTTAATGGATGTCAAACTTGACTAGCATTTCCAGATGATCCAGAAGAACCGAAGTTCAAAGACGTTGGCACTGACCTGAAAAAGGAAGCTGGACAAAGGCCCATTGTTCACCCCGAAGAGTGTCGGGAACATCTACCGGGAGGGGCTCTTCCAGGAGCAGAAGAGGCCCAGCACCCTCCTGAAAGCCTGGATGTTGCTGATATACAGTCTCATATCGCTCTTCCAGCCATCGCACCAATTGCAGACACTGAATCCAAACACATTAGTCATAATCGGCGTTCAAACATCGATCAGGTCACAGGCCATTAATCAGAATTTAAAACTAAAGTTTTAATTAAATATCTTTGAATATCTGGACATAGCCCTCGAAGTCAGGAAAGTTTACAAAGCCACTTGGAGATATCACATACCCTTTGACTAGGAACTGGCTGTATATCAAGCTCAGCACAAGCCTTGGATATAATGGTCTGCATTTGAGATCTGCCATAAAATTTCATAAGAACAGAATAAACCCAACGGACTGCGATCTCTCCGATCAGATTCAAGACAACCATACATATGAGACACAATTTGTCACTAACGAGCACTAAAAAATGAAGACTGCGCTGAACAATTTGGACGCTCCATTATGGGTGATCATTCCGAGAAGGGCAGGGATGATATATTCAAACTCTCGTGAAAGCTACTGGACTCGACTCATAAGAGAGTACACACCTGAAAAAACGAATTTTCTGTGGTTTGGGCACGCCAAGGGTCTGAATAATATACACCAGTGCATCCCGAAGAGTTCCACTGTTGATTACATTGTTGGGGTAAAAACGAGAGAATCGCAACTGTCGCTGACTATCACAGACCACCAGCTCCCAAATTTTTTTCCCTCGAGTGTCTAGAATAGGTCGAGAGCAGAAATCCAGCTCCCACTCTGTTATAGACGATAAATCTGCATCCTCCGCCACGCTCTCCTCCTGACCCTCTCCAAGCTCCGCACTCCGCTCTGCGAGACTGCTATTCGGGAGAACACACTGCTGCGCGCTTCTCCTCGAGCTTTCCTGCTTCTTAACGCCAGGAACCGCTGCGCCCTTCGTCCACCGAATCCTGGTGCTACAATCTAAACTCCCGTCGTTGAAGTTACGAGAACTAATCAAACTAGTTTGAGTTCGGAAACTAGAGTTCAGTCGGAAGGAAAGTCCAGGGGGTGCTATGCATTGCAATCTAGGAGATGACAAAGAGGACGACGAGGATGGAGATGTAGAACAGCAGCAGGGGCAACAGGCCCGCACTTGCAAGCCTGCTCCCATTCCCACCACCATCCCTCCCTCCCTCACAATCTACAATCTCTCAATCCCGCTCCACGACTATGCGCGAGCAAGCTGAGTCCTTCTCGCGACCCTGCCCTCCCTCCGCAACACAACCAGGAGCAATCTCCTTGCTCTGCTCTCCTCTGCGGACTCAATCTTTTTCCTGTCACTCCATCGCTCAATCTCTCTGTCTCCACTCTGCTCCCGTTCCAGTCCTTCACTGGACATAGCACCACGAAGAAGATAGAAAAACAGGCCGGGTCGTCGGATTCCGGCCTGGGCTAATAAGGTCTCAGTTTCAGAACGGGCCGGCTGACGTAGCACCATTCCTTCTCCGCACTTAGAGGCCGGTAACACGATAGAAAATTATGGGCCCGCAGAGCCCAGCCAGCCAGACTAGCCTCGACTAACTTCAACAAACCCTTCCTGTGCCGTCGGTCTGAGTGCCTCCGGTTCCGTCGGGCCCTTCACTTTGACGGTTTCCCATCGTTTCCTCTTTATTTGCGGGGACTCTTTCGGGATTCAACGAGAGACACAAACATAAAGGGGTAAAAAGCTCATTGTAAAACATGGTCAAAAGTCCCAGTACTTCTCTCCGGCGCTCAAGCTCTGGCCTTGGCCGGACCAATGCGAAGAGCAAATGCAAGCTTAGCCCGGCCAACTCTCACCCCGTTTCTTTTGGCCAATGAAAACGCATATCTTCACCCCGATTTTGCTCAATAACCCTGATCCAATACACTTCGACCAGTCTACTTGGCGTTACCGAGAGACCAGTCCGCAGTTTCAAACCCAAGCCCATGGTTCATAATACTCCAATTTGGTGAGGATTGGACTGGACTAACATATATAATATTTATTTAGAAGTGTTGTCTGGTTCTCAACGTCTACTAAGGAGATTATATCATGTACCATGTTTAGAATCATCTTCATATATGGTAAAGTTGAGCTCTAACTATTAGGCTGTTCCAAAATAAAAAATTTGTCAAAAACAATAAAATTACCCTGGCTGACAACAAACCTCTTCCTAAAATGCAATATACTCGTCTAGCAGTTGGCCAAAAAAAAGTTTGATATTGTTTTTTTTACTACAATAGCAAATTTAATTAGTGATTAGAATATCATTATATTGTTTAAAGTGTAATGATATAAACACACTTAGTTGTATCACGTCATACTGTACCGAATATTGCCATAGTTGTATATTAAGCATTATGTTTCAATTTATTACAAAACACACAGTGGGTTTTATAATCAATTCTAACAATTGATTTTTGTTTCAACACATCCAGTGAATTTGAGATATGTGATAAAAAAAGATATAATGAGATTTATATTGTGCTGCACTCCACTCATTTCAAAATTTGTTGGTGACAACTTAAATTAATACATTATAATGATAGCTCCCTACAAAGTTGAGTGTGATTCAACTATGGATACTATGGTCAAATTGGATTTTAATAATTCCAATGAATTAGCTGATATAATGCTAGTAAACAATCTATAAAAACTTTAAACATATAAGAAAATGAAAAATCTTTGTGGATTAAAAAAATATATTCATGTTGATGATTATATTTCACAAAACTAGTGTTTTCTATTATAGTGGCTCATTTCTCTAGCAATAGATTTTTGTGGAAAGAACTTTCAATTTTTGAAAAGAATGAAATTAATTTAACCATTAAAAAAAATTGAATCTTTAAAAATCATTGTTGTTAGATTGCATGATCTGAATTTCAAACTATGACAATATTTGAATATAAGGTCTTCAAATTTTGTATTTTTTTGACAACATGAATAAAATATTATAAATATAGAATAAATTTAAATTTTTTTTCATAAGCCTCCTCTCCGCAACGCCATTCTGTTGTGGAGTATAACTGCAAGTCTTCTAGCGTTGTATGCCATGCTTACATAGGTAAGCAGTGAATTCTCCAGACAAAAACTCGCCTCCTCCATCCGAACGTAGACAAAGGATAGATTGTCCAGACTGTTTCTCCTCCAAGGTGTGGAAAGTCTAGAAAACTGACAACACATATGAAGAGCTCTTGCTCTTAGGAAGTAAACCCAGGTGTAGCGAGAGAAATCATCAATGAAGGACACGAAGTACTCAAAACCAAATAAACTTGGTTGAGAAGAAGTCCATACATTTGTGTGCACCAGCTCTAGAAGCTTGGTCGCTCTCCTACCTGATCCCTTAAAGGGTTGTCTAGCTTGCTTGCCGAATGCAAGCTTTTGACACAAGTGAGCTCAAGAAGAAGTGAAGTTGGGCAAACCTTTGACTAGATCCTCGACTCGGAAGAGTTTTCGCCGAAAGTTCATATGCCCAATTCTCTTGTGCCAAATATCTATGTCAGATACTACAAAGCCACTTTTTGTAATGACATGAGTTGGTCAAGTTTTCCGACATTAACCAGAGCATCTAGCTTGAACAGCCTACCACTCCTCTACCTCGAGCTACGACAATACCTGTGAAATCTTCAACAAAGCATCCATCTTTGTTGAAACGCACTTGAAATTTTGTTCTACCATCCGTCATAACCGATAACATTTCGAAATGTAGATGAACATGTAAAATGTTTCCGATTCCGTAAAGATTAGATCCTGGAATATCAAGCGAAATTTTATCTTTATGCTTGATCTCGTGCTTCGTATCATCTCCATTCACCATGAACTAAGGAGTCTCCACAGTGTCGAAATGCAAACCATTCTTGATGCGGCGTCATGTGGCTGGTAGCTCCGGAATCGATCACCCAATCTATATCGAGCGAAAGCATCATAACTCCGTGTGTCACAATGAGTAGTCGTTCTTCGCCAGCCTACATGACCCTCAGAGACCAAACGCCGCAGATCGCTTTTTTTGACGCTTGTAACAATTTTTGGCATAGTGGTCATTCTTGTGATAGTAGTTGCATGTGTTAACCTGCCTTTTGGTAGCCGGTGGCGCACCTGGCTGGTTGGGTGTCTTGTTCTGCACACGACGTCTACCACCACCATATCCGGCTCCTCTGCCACGACCTCCAGAATCTGCAAAAAACACACATTCTTGCGGGCTGGACGAAGCACTAGTACGCCTGGGTTAGACACTTCTTCTCCCAGCATCATTGGAACCAGTTCGTCAAACTGAAGAGGTTCTCTTCCGGGTCGAAATTGACGTAATGAACTTTGTACTCGGGCTATGCGGCCCTTGCAATGTCGCACCGATAATCACGGCCGGATCAAGTTGAACATTGATAGATGCTAACTGATCTACAAGTTGTTTGATGTGATTGACGTAGTCACTGGCACACATCGAGCCTTTCTTGACAGTATTGAATTGCCGCAAAAGAATCGCAGCCTTCCAAGCTTATGTTCGCGAATGGAACATCTCGATAACGCGTCCCAAGCTTTTTTGGGTGTATCATAGTCTTGAATGTGACCGATCATCAACTCCGAAATCATGAGCGTAATGTAGTGGATAGCCTGATAGGATCGCTTCTCCACTCACGCAATGTCCGCTCACTACGAAGATCACCAAAGAACCACGATTGGTGCTTTCTCCTCCCCATCACAAGCTCTCATAGTCCTTGGCCTTGAAGAAAGGTCTTCATTCAAATTTCCACGTTTGGAAATTGTTCTTGTCGAGTTTCTCTCCAGTGATCATGCTCACGGATTCTACCATGGTTGTGGTCACGAGCGGAAATCACGACCCCAACACGGCAAGTACCTGCACAAACACAAAACGAATACAAAGAACACCTCCGCGACTACGGCGGAAAAATAGTTCCTCTACACCTCGATCAAGAAACATGCAAAACTCCAGAAAATGGCGAAATGCGCATGTCTTAACCCGCAGACGAAGAATGAAATGTGTTCGCGATTCTGCGCCTACACAGAACTTAAGCAAAAATGACAAAGAAAGCTCGGATTGAGCTGAAATTTTTTGTGGTAAGAGCTCTGACAGAGGCGAGCAAAGTTCCATTTCTGGCCTTGTTAAGGCTAAACCTTTGCTCAAGTAGAAACCCTCAAATCTCTAAAAAACCTCGTTTAGGCCTTCAAACAGCTCCTCAAAGATTTTGGAAAAGGCGATAACTATCACCAACAACTCCAAATAGCACAAAAACTTCATGGCTACCAAATTCGACCATTCTGCGCAAGACAACTTCCTTTAGGAAGTTGGGCGATCAAAAATAGGTCGAAAACAATCATCTTGACCTCTGAAAATGCGATTAAAGATTCTAAGAAAACACGAAACGGTTCCCTAACAATCTAATCACTTCAGCGGGATAGCCTCCAATTCTGAGGCACACTCCTCACTGATCTCCAGCACTCCTCTATGTTTAATCTACAAAACTAATGCTCCCACTATGCTCTGATACCATGTTGAGAAACCGACTCTTTAGGAATCACTCATCATCATCCATACCATTGCCATCCTTTTCTAGGTCAACAATCGGTTGTTGGGATGGTGTGTTGGACATGTGGTGGACCTCATCACAAGAAGGATTGCCTTTAAGGTCGAAGGATGGATCCTTTTGGATCAAAATCATGTGAGCATTGTCAAAAACAATGTCATATGATGGATCGATGTTTTGATCTCCATCCAGAATTATGATCAACAAGAGTTGTCATGGCATTCCCTAGAAGAGGACGAGGAGTTTAAGGTGGCAGGGGTGGTGGTAGAGGACTAGTTCCTACTCAAGTGTTAGCCCATGAGGCTAGTCATGAGGTGAACATGGCATCTCCACTAGAGCAGTTGGAGCAAAAGATAGCAAGTATGGCTATAGCCCAACAAAGATCAGATTCTGGAGCTGGTGCCTCTACATCATATGATGGATATGTTGTGGAGTACTTGTGCATAGCGGCACAATCATGTGCAGTTGCTATGACTCATAGTGCAATACATACTACTGAGTCAAGAGGAGCGTCAGTGGAGTGGGATCCACAAAGAGGGGAGGTTAGCCGACAAGTTAGACTTCCTCAGTCTTTCACATTGTCAGAGGCATTGAACATCTCATCCATGGCTCCTAGACAACCTATTGGAGAGATGAGGGTGCAAGTCAATGTGGATGTACTTGGAGATGGAGTAAGTAGGGACCAACCATCAACATCGTCTGAGGTAGCATCCAACGCAATGTTGGGGTGGCAAAGACTCTTGTTCATTCTCATGTTTTCTCATCCAAGGGTTTATTGACGTTGGGGGTGTCATCATCCCATGTACTAAGATTGATAGCCACATTTTGCGAAAGCAAAGAGGATGTGTTGGTTGCTTCTAGTAGTATGAGCACTAGTAGTGTTGATCATGGGATCATGACATCTACTAGTGGAAGTTGGCAAGTTGTTGCCGCTCGAATGATGGAGTTATCAGCGAGGCCGGCATACGAGCGTACCAGGGTGTCAACAAGTGTGGTGATGTTGGATAACAGAAGTGATATCTTCTGTTTGGTCAGACCTTCAAGAAAGGTTTATCAACCTCAACGTGTGTTGTTGGATTCTCGTGCATAACCCCTTATGTTGGGTACGGATGCACTACTTGGTCTTGGTTTGCGAAAGATCGATGTGAAGAGATGTCCATTCCAGATTCAGACATCTCTTGGAGGTTCTAGTGATGCCCCGACACCATACATCATCGGGTGGGGTTGACTGTGCAAGTGCAACCGGATCATGTCACAGATAGCTCTACATCGCGAGCACATGTTGTGGTTACACTTGCAGAGTCCTATGATATATCGGCCAGGTTGGCAATCTGGCAAGGGCCGAGTGAGTCGATTACATGTACGATTCATTACCAGTTCTAGGCCTTTACTAAGTGGAGGTTTGGCGTATGTTGTAGCCTTCATTACTTGTGTTACTTGGCTTGGTGATTTGTTGGAGGGTAACATGGATGCTCATGATAGTCATGGTCGAGAGGATGTGTCATGCCAAGTCTTGTGTGCAATCTTGTCATCCACGTTGGATGGAACACTAGGTACTTCATGTATGCAACTACAACAGATGGTTGATCAGCTCATACATTAGGCTTGGAGTGAGTCTTTTGCTCCAAAGAGGGAGGAGACGAAGGAAGTTATTCCCACTTCCACTATGTTGTCACTTTTAGATACAACGTCTATTGCTTGGTAGTATCCAGAGGAGGGTATATGTGTGTTGGATCTATTTGGAGGGATTAGCATAGGTTTGGTTGTTGTTTTGCAGTTTGGCATACGAGTACATTGATACTTGTAAGTGGAGCGAGATGAGATTGCAAGGCGTATCTCATTACGCCATGTGGCATAATTGGTGCGGAGATACCCAGATTTTCTACCAGTGTTGGTAGTTCAAGGATATCAGCAGGCCTTGCCATCAGATATTTTGTTATTGGGGGCGCAAGACCTTGCTCGGCATGGCATCATATATTTGGTTATTGCTAGATGGTCATGTGAGGGACATACACGTGCTAGTAATGGTCATGGGCTACATGATTCACGTTCTTGCATGTTTTGGGAGATGTTACGTGTGTTATGTTCTCTCCAGTCACAGCAAACCTATTCTCCGGCATACATTTTGAGAATGTTCCCTTGTTGGGTGATCCACGTGCATGGGTGATGACGGGTGCACATCATGTGAGGTCATGGATTGGACCAAATGTATTGCCGGATGCAATGAGTAGGATCTAGTGCACACCGGCCCACGCCTATGATGGACAAATCTTCTTCCAAGGGAGGTTTTATTGCGAGAGTCCTCACATCTCACAGTGGAGAGTATTTTGGATGTGAGTAGACACTCCCAGGCAGTGGTCTATGTTGATAGGTCACCCATGGCAATGGTGAACCTTGTGGGTCAGCCAAGAGCGGCATTACCCACATTGTTGAGTTACCCAGCTTCCCATGCTTACAGAGAGGGAGGAACTGGACTTGTATGGGATTCTCGCTTGCAATGGTTGGTGGAACCCAACGCTAAAGAGAGAGAGCGAGCTATGGGATTTTGTACTAGTACTACATAAGTACCTACATTGTCAGAGGCATCACGACGTCAGGTGTTGGATCAGGCTATGGACCTGAACTATTTGACATGGATTGTGAGCCTTGGATTGGTTGAGCAGAGACGCATGCAATCCACATGTATGATTGCAAGACCATTGGTAAGTTCTTTGTCTACCGAGACGGTGGAGGCAAAAGCTGGGGGCGAGAAGTGCCCAAGATCTCATCCTTGGTCTTATGGGGATGTTAGAGAAGGAGAGATAGGTTCTTCTTTGAGTATCGTTGGAGTTTTTTGCACGGAGCAAGCGGTGGTTACCACTTTAGACCTTTGTGATACAACACAAAAGGTTACAGCTACAACAGCATGAGTTGTTCATACTGAGATAGTGGAGCCTTGTATGAGAGAGCAAAAAAAGCTTTCTGCTCAAGAGGTTATCATTTAGCAACTAGATACTACGTCTTCTATCTCTAGTGTCGATGGAGAGGAGATTTGGGATATTGAGATTGGTCCCAAAGTGACAAGAGAAGAAAGACGTAGGGTGTGGAGATTTCTAAGGAGTTTTAAGAACTATTTTGCGTTCAGTATGAAGGATTTAGGTTGTTTGAAGGGACTTGGTATACAGATTGACTTGACAACAAATGCACCGGTCCTCCGTCGTCCCTATCGATAAATTGTTATGGAGAGAGATCTTATCCAAAATAGGTGTCAAGACCTTCTTGAGGTTGGATTAGTGGAGATATAATATGGAGAGTATGCCTCTACTGTGGTGATGCCAGTCAAGAAAGATATACATGGCAATTATACATATAGACGCATGTGTGGTGAATATCAATCTATCAATCGACAGACAAAATCTGATCGATATGATATGCCTACACCTGAGGAGATCTTTGATGCAATTGGGCATGCAAAGGTTTTTAGTTCATTGGATTTACGAGAAGGTTATCATCAATTGCGGATTCAAGATGAGGATAAGGCCAAGACAAAATTTTTGAACAATTGATTTGCATGGCAAGGATGTGTTGTATCAGTGGAAGTTCTTACCATTTGGGTTGAAGAATGCATCTGCTGAGTTCCAAAGAGTGATGGATAGGATTCCAGCCGGACTTGATTGTGACAGAGCCTACATCGATGATATTCTAGTGTATAGTGCTATAGTGAGTGAGCATGAGATACATTTGCATGAGGTATTTGAGCGAATGATTGCTCATGGCCTCAAGTTACATCTTGGAAAGTGCAAGTTCTTTAAGGAGCAGGTAAAATACTTGGATCATACCATATACCCATGAGGATTGGGAGTTCAACAAACCAATCTGGAGGCAATCTTGCATATTCCACAACCCTCATATGTGAGTAGGATGCGAGCCTTCCTTGGACTTGCAAACTTCTATCGTCCATATGTGCGAGGATTTAGCACTATTGTCAAAGCCTTGACAAAGCTGACAAAGCTAGATCATGAGTGGCATTGGGGAGATGAACATGAGAGAGCTTTTGTTGAACTCAAGGGAAGGTTGACATTTGCCCCTATTTTAAGGAGACATGTGAGAGGTCGTATGTTTCAAGTACATAATGATTGGAGTATGTTGGATTTGGGAGCAGTGCTTATCCAACATGATGATGAGGGGAATAACAAAATTATTATAATAATAATTCAAAATTTGATATTTTTTATATGAATATTGACACAATCAATGCAAAAACATCTAAGAAGTTAATTAGATGTTAATTTAATTACATGAGTCTCCATATCACATCCATAAAAAAGATGATTTTTTACTTCTAATAGTATTTTAACATTGTATTTTAAAAAATTATATGCAATTAATGATAATTTTGACATATAAACCTTTTTTTTATCTTTCACCTTATGTATCACATAATTAACACAATATTATACCATTCTAGACTAAAAGCATAATAACTTCTCTTGATTTGATTACATCTTCAACTTTCAATGTATCTTACCATGTTATTTATAATCTCCTTACATAATGAATTAGAGGCTAGCATGTAAAACAGAAAATATTTGTGTATCATACTATGTAGTTGATTGTAACCCGAATGTCACAACCTATGTAATATCATCCCTAGTTAGGTAGGCGAGCGCATGCAAAATAGATACAACAATTAGAGTTAATAGTGCAATTAGCACCTTTTGTATTGGACATGCCTTAGGATTGAAAACATTATTATGAGTCATAGGGCTAAAGGGGATAGAGATCTAATTATTGCTTCTTGAAATGCAGTTTTTGAAGTTGAGACTTTGAAATTGTAGCTATGGTGGATAATAGCTAATGTGGGAACCTAGAGATTTTGAAACTCAAAGAGCATTTGGCTCGATTTTAATTTCCCTTTTATGCTATGGTTATGTCATTGTGGATGTTGTTGCATAGGACAATTCTTTGCTTTGAGAACGTCTGAGCACCGGGCTGTAGAAGAATCCTCTAGAACCTTGTGTGAGTTGACAATCTCTTCTTCTTCTCCTCAACACTCCATATTACAACCAGTAAAACTTCAGCGGAAGAAGATTATGATATCCAATGATTCGACCAATAACTCTCGCTTAAACTTCACAGAAAATTGCTCCACAACCATTTCAATCACTCAGAAAAGTTTCAAATGTTTTTCTCTTCTAGATCTCTCAGAACAATTGTTGATTTTCACACTGTATCACAAGGCGATATGCAGACCCCTGTGTACAAGACCCATCACACATCCCAATCCTTGACTCCAATTATTCTCAAATTTCATGAAAAGGTCACTCATCATCCAAACTTGAAATCTAGAAAGTTTTATTGATAGAACTTTTTGATATCAAAAGATAAGATCTCCGAACTAACTTCATGACAGTTAGTGCAGTCTTGCAACTCTAACTGTATACACAAACTTCAAGCTATCACTCCGTACTCAAAACTCATCCAATTGAGTCTAAATTTTGATCCAAACGCAAGCTCGAGTCGTAAACTGTATCTCAGTTGACTCAGATATCCCAAAACCCTCGTAAAATTCTCATAAACACTCCAAATACACTCAAAGGTCTAAATTTCTCTCTCTAATTTTGAATCACCGTTTCAGAGTGACAAATCCTTCAAATCCATCCATTCTTGAGCCCACGTTGTATCTCATACCGTCAGCTTTTCAACCCTATCCTCAGATCTTCAAATCTCCCCCTTGAAGGTCTCCAAAACTCCTCAAAACCTTGAAGAAGTTGCCCAAGTGCCCTCAAAACTCCAAGACCAATGAGAATGAAAGTGTTAATTTGACTTCTAGTGTGGCCAAATTAGCTACATTTTAACTTAGACCTTTACAACTATCCTAAACACAGTACTTAGCCATCCTATACACAATACGAGTTGCCACTAATAAAGAGTCAAAATGACAACTCGAAACCGGCTAAGTATGAACGGAACTACAAACGGAACCAGGGAGTTTATAACTTGAGAATAATACTCCTCGCCAAAGTTCCTAACAATCAACTCCCTATGGCTTGTTTTCGGTAACCAATAGTGATGGATTGGAACCCATGTGGATTGGAATCCATGTGTTGAAAGCCACCACTACTAGTAAGTTCAGATCCATAGCGTCCAAACTAAATCAAAACGTATACTGTTACATCCCAAATCGCGCCATAGGAAACAACTAGAAGAATAATCAGGTTTGGAGAGTTTATCACTTGTTGTAGAAAGTTATCTCCAAAATGATATACTAACCACGCCCGAAAGTGATCACGATGAAGACACATGATGTTGATCACAAATGGATTGGGCATCAGTACATCTGGAGGATCATGTTGTCCTCTATCCTTGTCCTACGTCGGCTCCACTTCGATCATATAAGCTCTTTAGTCAGCAAAGTGATGTGTTTAGCTCTCTCCCATACCCTTTCCATCATGACTGCGCTTTATATCTGATAAGGTCCAAGATAATATCTCTTGGAGCCTTTTCAACATCCTGATCCTACAAAGTTGATCCAACGGTGGACTCTTAACAACCTTACAGTGCGTCGTCGGTTATCATAACCTGAAGTATCGATGTGATGACAACAGCTCTGAAGATGACACATGTTATCATCTTCTCATAGTAGTCACGTCACAACACGACAATATTTTGAGAGTAAAAAAGATTAATTGGAAAACTCAAATTGAATTTTGTGGTGAGAATTGTGAGTTTTTGGAGTGTTGAAGGTGTTTTAACAAGTTTTGATCGATGATAGCTTAGATCTTTTTGTTACATATTATGCATGATTTTGATGGAGTGAAAACAATAGTTACAATCTAGAAGTACAATCAATTCTAAGTTGGTGTGGTCAATTTAATATTTATTTATTATTTATTTTAGTGCTTAAAATCCAAAATGAGAATTTAAAAAATAGAAGCACCGCTGAAAATTGACAAATTGGATCGATGCTCATAGTTATCTTGGTGCTTAGAATCGAGATTGGCTGAAAAAGATTTAAGATAGAAATGATTGAAGTCTAACATTCGATGTTTTAAAGTTTTTGGTTTGAAGATAGGAGCGGTATGCTATAAGATTATCATATTATGTCGGTTTGATCTAAAATGTGGTGAAATTATAAAAAATAAAAAATATCTAACGTAATTAAAAAAAAATCTCAGTCACAAGGCCATAGCCAAACTTGCTATCTTTTGCTCCAACTACTCCAATCGAGCTGTCATGTTCACCTCATGACTAGATGGGCTAACTCTTGAGTAGGGCTTGGTCCTCTACCACCACCATTGCCATCTTCAACTCCTTGTCCTCTTCCAGGGACTACCATGACAACTCTTGTTGACCGTAATTGTGGATGGAGATCAAAATATCGATCTATCATGTGATCATGTCTGTGACAATACTCACATGAACTTGATCCAACATGATCCATCCTTCTATATTGAAGTCAATCCTTCTTGTGATGTGGTCCACCACATGTCCAACACACCATCCCAACAACTTATTGTTGACATGAAAATGATGGCAATGGTTTGAATGTAGCACCTTCATCACTCTGTCCGGATGGTCAAGATTGTCCCACATGTCTACCATAACCACTCCGAATTTGTGTTGTAGATTGATAACGTAAAGAAGTTGATGAATCCTTGCTGAACCAACAGTCACCACCCTCTCTTCTTGCATGTTGAGCTCAATACGCTCAGCAAGACAAAATACAATGGCCAACGTAAATGATGTCTCATGTAGTAAGGTAACATCTCTCACTCTATGTCTAAACTCCATGTCCAATATCCCATACCAATATTGGACAACTTGTGCCTCTGTCACCCATGGGTAACACTGATCAACCAACGCATTCGGGTATACGCCTCTCGAAGACTCTCCCAAGTCTTCCGTTGAAACTCTTGTAGCTTGTTAGTTCTCACCCCTTGATAGTCTTTCCTCAACCATGCGAAGAACTCCAGAATAAAGGTTGGGACCTCTGAATTGTTCCCAACTCGACTAGCTCCAACCATATCATTAGTGCCAGGTATAGAGGATGAACTTGCACCTCCAAACATTGTACCCGAAGTAATAGAGATGTAGTTTGGAGATAAGTATTATCTCCAGAATTCTATATACTCAAGGTGTTCACGCCAAAACTCATGATAATCATCGATTAGCGGACCCTCCAAATGCTAGAATAATCCCTTCCAAGCCATGAACAGACTAAACAACATAGAATTTTGCATCCGTTGTAAATCACACTATGAGTCAAACTCCTAGATGAAGTCATTCAACTCAATAGTGCCAATTGTATCTGAATATCGTTTAGGACCCTTGGTGGCTCCATAGATATCGTCCATGTCCCACAACAACGGTGTGGGTACATACTACAAGATATCACCAAGCTCAACTCCGTCACTATCTGAAACCAAATCAAAGTCTTTTGTGAAACTCAACGGCCAAAGTTAGTACTGCACTCCGCTACGGATGCACCAATGCTAACGTGAGCAGTTTCTTCTCCGGGACCTCCAAAGAACTCCACTGTGACACCAATGTATCACCTCCATAACCGTAGAAAAACACGACCCCAACTGGAACTAGAAATAGCAATTGGGACTAGAAACCGCTACAGAATATACACAGAGTCTTTGAAGCACTGTAGAATCCTGGTTAGCTAGTTGTAGAGTTGTTTTTTGTTTTTTGAATAAAGAAGGTGATATTCGGGGTAGTTACTCCAAATATGAGTGTAAATACTTGTGATAAGTACGAATTGTCCGTCCGAATACGAATAGGCCGTTAGGGAAAGAATTAGGAGGAACAGTAGAAATTAGGAAAAGTGGAAGGAGATGCCGACATTATCGATTCGACGAGCACTGCAGTAGACAAGAAGGGCGGAAATCGGAGAGCGATGGATTGGGCGAATTTGACCAAGAAGAGGTCTGCGAGTAGATCATGAGCGAGAGAGGCTATTCGGTTGCCTGTTCAATAGAAGTCTATATCCGGAGCATATAAAGCCTTGGTGCCAAAACCTGATTGGACCACAGGCGAATTGGAGAGATTGAAAGAGTTAGGAGGAGCGTTCTTAGCATGGTGTTGGGATTATGTGTGCCCTGAGCTGTGTGAGGAAGTTCAGGCCAAGAAGGAACGAAATCCAATCGGGTGGCAAGGTTACCCAGATTCGTGGGATGCGATATTATGGATGGAAGCGCTTGGGCGTGATTACAATGAGGAGAAGGACGGAATTGATTGCAAGGTCTCAACTATGGTCACTAGGATCAACTTCGATGAATCAAAGTGGTTCGACCCAAAGGAGCGGAAGTACACGAACAGATACAAGATTGATCTTATCAAGGATGGTTTCCGAAGGAAGATAATG